>BSBK01010180.1:17500-101717 GCA_027943335.1 Chamaecyparis obtusa | reverse complement strand
AATTTGCCTAAGGCAAATAATGAATGCTAAGATCTAGAAGCTCAAGAGATAGCACAAGAGAGATAGGAAAAATAATCAAATAATTGATTATAGCCAATTGAATTGATTACAAAGTAGGAGTGTCTAAATATATAGGCAATGCAATAAGACTACATAATAAGGAGATGATAAGATATCACCCACACAAGGTGGAATCACATGTCCACCAAAGGTGGATCATGCTCCATTGTACATCAAAGCATGTGCAACATGTGCAACAATGAGAGGATGATAATGTGATAAGAGCACTAAAGGTGGATCTTACACACAAAGAAGTATGTGAAGACAACTATCACACTTAAAGTGAAAATTTTCCTAACCATGTGCTAAAATGAAATGCAAACTCCTAGGTGTCACAATGACAACTAATATGCAAATGCATTATCCTAAGTAAACTTAAGTAAAGTGTAATTAGTAATATTTAATTACACCAACACCCCCCCTTAAGTGCAACTTAGGGGAATGCACTTGAGCTCACAATGCAAGATGGGTCCTGGATACTAGGCTATGTTAGGTACCCATGTACAAAATACAAGAACAATGCAATCTATCATAAAGTGGAGAAAGAGGGAAAACCTCATGGGAAAAACCCTCCCCCAAAAAGAGAGATGAATACAAGATGCATGCATGGATGGATTAATCAAGACCCCCCAATTATGACATACATCATGCATATATAATAAAACATCCCCCCAAAGGGAGGAAATAAGGAGACATGATATCCCCCCCATAATGAGTAATCTCCTCCAAGGATGGTAAGTTCTTGAAGACAAAACATAGTCCAATGCCTACAAACAACATTTCTCCTCTTAGGAAGAAGATACACCAAGTATAGATGTAAGAAGCCTTCCCATTGTGGATAGGAAGTAGGAAGGGGAATCCAAATGAAGTATGATGTCTCTGAAGTATGCCCAAGTGTCGCCATGTTCTTGGTTGATGAAGATGTCACAAACCAATTAGGAATAAGCCCAATAGAAGGTGACAAATAAGGAACCAATGGTAACTGATCCATGTAAGAATTTGGATCAAACTCCAAAGACAAGAAAGCCCCCCCTCAATGTATAATGTACACCCATGATAGATGCACCTAGATCAATGTAGAAATTGCACCAAGAAAACTAAATGGTGTTCCTCCCCTTAAGAAGAAACAAGTCCATAGGTGGATCAATGAATCCTCCCCAATCTCTAGGAAGAATACTTAAAATGTATGATGTCTCAGGAAACTGCATAGGAATCTCCAACACATGAGTATGATCAACCTGAACCATGCAATGTGACATCTCAAGTGAAGTTTGAGACTCATGAAAACCAATCTCCAAAGACTCAAATGTCTTCTCTGAAGTTAGAGAGACCTCCTCCAAATTTTGTATCAAAGGATCCACAATCATGTCAATCTCAAAAGAAGGATCAAGTGGAGAATGAAGATGAGGGTCAACATACTCCCTCAAAATAATTGAAGAAGGATCATCTTCAACAAAGAGAAGATGAATATCATCGATGAAGTCTCCCAAATCTGAAATGTAGGACTCCACAAACAAACCTGCAATGTTTGTTAAGTACTCATCCCATGGAACCAAGTCTGGAAGATAATGAATATCCTACTACACTGAATCACAAGAGTCAATGTCTATAGGAAGACAAGCATCATCAAGATATGTGATCTCAATAGGAGAAGAAGGAGCTGCAACTGGAGGTTCTAGACATTTTGGAAGTAAAGGAATATGTGGATCTCCATACATTTCCCAAAGAACAGTCCAAAGATCAGAAATATTTTTTGTCTCATCTTCATAGTCATCAAGGGAATCCATACATCCATATCCATATTCAAATAGATAGCCTTAACAAATTCTGAGTAATAGTCACAATTGTAAGAAGGACTTTCAGGTCTATACTCATACAAATAGGGCAATAGGTTATGCTCACTAAGATGAGCAAGAACCAATTCACTCCATTGCTTATAATTTCCTCTTCCCAACTTAATTAAACCATCCATGATATACTTCTCACATGAAACAATGACACCAAAAAATCAATGCACCCCCCAAAATGCAATGAGCCAAAGAAGCCCCCCAAAATAGATGATTTTGGCACTTTATATATAGTGTGTGTACAATTTCCACTTGCCAAAATGAATCAAAGTGGACTTTTGATTTTGATGATTACAACAGAAAATATGAAGCTATAGTAGACTCAAACAAATAAGACACAAGATCTCTCGAGGATCTAACAAATTACAAGTGCCATAAATAGGCCAAAATAGACCAAATTCTAAAAGTACTATGTCTACTCAAAATTTTTCCAAACTGATACTAGATCTGGAAAGTAGACAAAAAATTATGAACTTTCAAAAAAAATAACACCTGAAAATGTGTCCACATGAGCCCAAACGAAGCCTCTAAAGTTGTAAAAAAATTTCAATTTTTATAAAACATTAGAAACAAAGATTAGAAATCACTTGCACCATTGTGTAGATCGTGAAATTCTACCCCAAAACAAAAAACATTGCTCGAAAAAAGGACTCCAAATGATTGAGATATCGTTGTTTGAAAATCGCCTTTGAAATTATTTTCTCTGAATCACCACCGCCGAACCTTGAAAATTCAAATGGCTCTAGATTTGGCTTTGGACATCCGATTTGGACCTCCTCAATGTGATGCCAACCTCTGATTTGCACTAGCAAGCTCCAATTTTGACCTGCAATAAAAATCTCTCAAAATAGGCTATACAATGAAACTCCTATGGCTCTGATACCATGTAAGAATTTGCCTAAGGAAAAGAATGAATGCCAAGATCTAGAAGCTCAAGAGATAGCACAAGAGAGATAGGAAAAATAATCAAATAATTGATTATAGCCAATTGGATTGATTAGAAAGTAGGAGTGCCTAAATATATAGGCAATGCAATAAGACTACATAATAAGGAGATGATAAGATATCACCCACACAAGGTGGAATCACATGTCCACCAAAGGTGGATCATCCTCCATTGTACATCAAATTATGTGCAACATGTGCAACAATGAGAGGATGATAATGTGATAAGAGCACTAAAGGTGTATCTCACACACAAAGAGGTATGTGAAGACAACTATCACACCTAAAGTGGAAATTCTCCTAACCATGTGCTAAAATGAATTGCAAACTCCTAGGTGTCACAATGACAACTAATTTGCAAATGCATTATCCTAAGTAAACTTAAGTAAATTTTAATTAGTAATATTTAATTACACCAACAGTATCCTTCAAAAGCATGAAGCAATAAGAATTGCCCACAAAAAAAGGCCAAAAGAATAAAGCAAGAAGATCCCTGCACATATCTCTGTGAGCTCCTCAGGTTATGTTCAACACATGCCTAAAACAAATTTTTGGGAATGAAACAGAAGAAAGAAATCTGGCACCTACCCAAAATCCCACTCATGTGTTTTCTTGGGTGCATCTAAGGGTAGATGGAACAATATGTACTGAGGAAAGAGTTCCTTACTCCCTCCAAATCTCACTTCCACCTCTCTTGGAGCACATTTCAATGGAGTCAACAGACTCCTCTGCAAAGAAAAAAATCTTCTACTTGCTCCAAACCCGGCCCAAGCACTTTCCTGAGCACATAAACATGTCGGTCACAGAATGGGTGCAAACGACAAAGTCCTCAACTCATCAAAAAATCTGCTTCAGTCTTCTCTCAAGCACAAGAGGCATGGGGTCATTGTGAGGCCCACCTTCGGCCCACATAGTGATCCCGATTTTGAGACTTAGCATTTCATTTTGATTATGTTTTTGGAGATACTTGGACTCTTTCGATCTACTGTTATGTTGTGATGGACTCGTTAGACTTCATATTTTGTTGACTCTGTATGTGGATCCATGATGAGTGGATTTGGATTTGATCATGTTAGACTATATACTTTCGTTGATCCTGTGCAAGGATCCATGCTTAGTAGTTTCAGATGTGATTATGTTAGATGCTATTATTATATTTTTATTAAGAGAACCTGATGACTATCTGATGATGATAATAGACTTTAGATAATCTTGATTTCATTTGAATTATGCTAATGAATTACAAATTGAATTATGCAAATTAAATTATGAATTATATAGGAAATTGAAGTAATAACTGAGTTATGCAAATTGAATTTACTTAAGGTGGTTATTGAATCCTAAATGATTACATGTAGACAACTGAATTATGACATTTCATTCTAGGTGATCGAATGACCAATTGAATTGTGTTAGATCATTACTTTTTGTATGACTCCTTGTATGCAATTGAGCTAAGATTAATGTGTAGATATTACATCTTGTATGTTATATATGATGGTTTTCTTCCTTGAATTACTGATGCTACATTTAGGTTTTGCAGGTGGAAGGACCATGGAAACATTCGGGGAAACCACATTGAATACTTGTGCTATCAGTAAAGCCAAGGCCCCGTCTATTGAAGAGACCAGGGCCTCGTTGTGAAGTGTTTTATTTTGTAACCATAATGTGAATGTATGTGTAGGATTGTTAAGTGTTGAAATATGTTGGACATACCTTAATTGTGATGTTAATTATGTGAGTGTCGCTTGACACTAGAGTTATTGTTAACTAGGGTATGTCGTGTGATTGGAGTATGAGAGCAAGTCCTAGAAGATTACTCAAGGGGGTATTTTAAGTGTAACCTCTTATCTTAGGATCCTTAAGTCAAGTCATACCTTACATTTTCGTGCTTTAATTGAACCATGGTTTTTGGAGGGTTAAATGGGACCCTAGGGGGTAGTTTCATGCATTTTTAGGTAGCCCATTCCTTGTACCCATAGGTTAGGGGTAATTTTAGCATGGGAAAAACCATATGTTGACCTTTTGTCCCCTCCAATAGTGCCCATTTAATCTTGCACGAAATTTCAACTTGCATGATGGACCATCTTAATGAGGGTTGTGGAGAGTTGGTTGGGGTAGTCCCTTTTAGGAGAACTTTTAGAGGGATTTGGGTTGTTCACCCACTCTCTACCTTTAGAGACCACTAAACTTGGAGAAGGAAAAAAGATGAGGATAGAAGAAAGAAAAAAGCTCAAAACTTCATCATTTTGCATTGGATCATAGGTTGGAGGATCTTGCTCTTCATCTCTTTCATTTTGTTGTAGATGAAACTTGTAGATGTAAAATTTGTTAAGTGTTTTAGCTCCCCATGGTTTGTCATGGTGAGAGCATGAAATGGTATTGTGTTTTCTTTTGTGATTGGATTTTGGGTTGTATACTCTCAGATTCACTCACCCTTGGGAGGGAAGAGAAATCGAGAGGGGGTGTGGAAATGGAGGCAACTCCATGTGTAGAATCTCCTCCATGTGTGAGGAAAGATGAACTTGGGTGAGTGATTTTCCCCAAGAAATCTTGCATCTAGCCCGTGTGGCAATGGGGGTATAAGGAGGAAAGATGAACTTGGGTGAGTGATTTTCCCCAAGAAACCTTGCATTTAGCCCGTGTGGCAATGTGGGTATAAGGAGGGAAGATTGGCCATGAGAGCCTTGTATGAAATTCAGTTATATGGGTCCATGTGTGGCCTTGTTCTTGTATTGCAATGGTTGTCTCCATGGGTTGTCCACCCACACCCCATAAAGGATATTCATGGAATTTCCTTAGTTTCTTTCACCTTGAGGGATTTTGGGATTTTCATGTGTTTATGTTCTTGTTGTGTTTGTGTGTGAGTGTTTGTTTCCCATTCATTGTGGTTTCCCCAAGCTCGGGGGTGGCCTCATGAGAGGCCTAGGATGGGAGGTGAGCTTCCCATGGTTGCTTCCTTTGCCTTGTATATATTTGCAGATTTGTGGAAGCTCAAAGAGGAGCTATCATGGAGGTCTTCATCTTTTGGATGGTTGAGAGAAGACATCCCTTTTATTCCATTGTGAATCACTCTTTGTATTTAGATTTCATTTGATGTAAAAGAGAATGTAATGCTTTTTACTTGGAGCTATGGTGATGATCAAATAGATAAGAGATTGTAATTTGATTGATCTCCCATTGTGTGGCAATAGCAATTTGCAATGCTTTAATGTATCAATGAAGATGTATTTGTAATTGATGTAATTGTATATGTATTGCAATGGATTCCTTAATGTTTACAATGAATTCTTGCATATGTTGTAAAAGATCTCTCTCTCTCTTCATAGGTGAAAATACTCTCTTTGCAAATGAGTTATGAATATTGAAGGATTAAACATTGTAACAATTTCCTTATGATATCATATTTGGTTTGATATATGTTTATCGTAGAATCATATTTGATGAACCATATGTAATGATCATTGAAAACATCCTCTAAATGTGATTCATATGTCACCTTCAATCCTTACAATTGAAATGAAATAACTATGAAGAACTGAACAGATTAGTTTTTATTGTTACCTCAATAGATTTGCAAATCAACTATATTTAATCCTCATTGAAACACTATCAATTTTAAAGCTACAGACTTTCTAATGCAATAAGGAAACTTATAAAATGATCATCAAATAAAGAAAAGTGGTAAAGATTGTAGTTATGCAAGAGACATTCCCAGAATTTTAGAGCAAAATAACTCTCTCGATTTTGTATGGGAATGACAATATTCCCATACCACAGAGAATATTCTGCTCATTATATTAAGTTCCTTATTAGAATTAACTTAAGCCTTGATTTATATTCTAACCTATCTTTTGGACACTTAATTGCTATTAATGTAAGCTAGTAAACTTAGTCCTAAAGGCCTACCCCATTCAAAGTAAATGATGGGACCCACACAAGATTTGATGTTATTTTCAAAACAAAATAAACAAAAAAATATATATACTATTTCATTACCTCTACGTTGGACTTTGGGGACTGCAAGTGGAGGGCATTAAAGTGAGCTTGCATCAAATATTTAGTAAGGACAAGACTGCCCCCAAAACTTGCGCCCATACTCCTTCTTGTCATGTTGGCATTTATGATGTTTGGTAAAGGTTGACCACCCACTTCCATGCCTTCAAACTCATGCAGGCTTTTGAGGAAGTTGTAAACTTGTAATAAATTCCCTTACCTCTCTTTAATTGCACCACCCTTTGTTGACTTACCTTTCCCCTTGCAGGCGCTATTTTGTTTGGGGAATTGACACTTTTCCTTTTGTCTCTAACTTAACATAGGGTATGGTGCACCCCTTTCCATGCATTAAATATTGCACTTTTCTTCTCCCTTAAATGGCGCACCTTTAGTCATGAGGGAGAGGGTTGTTTTCTCTTTGGGCACGTGGTTTAAGATAGGAGTTAAGAGGGAGATAGGGTGTAGCTTAGGTGGTGTGAGTAGGTTAGTATTTAGTTAAGTTAGCTTAGTTAGTTAGTTAATTTTGTTTATTTGAAAACTAATGCATTGTTATAGATATAGATAGTTTTATGTTAATCAATATTATTATTTATTAATTTGCTAATTATATGTTGCTCAATATTATTAACTAAATAGTATGTACATATTATTAGTTAATATATTATAATTTATTAATTAATTAATAACTATATTAATTAATTATTATATTATAATTATTAATTAATAATATATAAAATATTTAATTATAATCATTAATTAATATTTTCTAATTAATTAGTTAATAAATTTATTAATTAGTTAATTAATTTAATTCATGTTTATCCAATTTGGGTTAATGGTTTAAATTGATTTATTAGTTTATAAGTGCATTGATTAATTGGTATAATGTAATCATTAATTGAATTAATTGGAAATGGTTAACCTATTTATAGAATGTCGAATAACAATAAATATTCAAATTCCTCTTGGATAACCTATATGATTAATCGGCTGATGATCGACGAAATTGATCGTTAAGATGATTAACGAACTTTGATTATATTGAATTTCATCTAGCATCCTATGGAAAAACAACTTTGTAGAGGTTTTGACCTCCTGACTCCTTTGAGCTTGACATTAACACCCTTTTACCCGCATCATGAATGTGGCAACTTATATCCTTTTAAAAACATTTGTTGGTTGTGTTTTGACCTGAACTTTTGGGCATCACAGTCATGGAATGGCCAACAAGGACAAAGTCTACAACTCCACCAAAATCCCACCTAGGCCTTCCCTCAGGTGCATTTTCAAGCACATAAAGGAATTATTCCTAAGGAAAGAATCAGACAACCACTAGGAATCCCGCCCAAAGATCTCCACTTACGCATTTTATAGCATGTTGAGAAACTATTCCTAAGGACAAGAATCCTTCAATCGTTCCTAGATGCACCCAAACATATTGTCAAGGGTGAATACAAATTGGTTGCGGAGCATGCCGAAGCAGACAAAGTCCATCTCAAAATTTCAAAAGAAAATTAAATTTTAAATTTAATATTTAATATTTAATCGATGAAGTTCAAAATTCAATTTCAAAGAATCGAATCAGACAAAAACCAATTTCATCCAATCCAGAATAAACCAATTTGAAACAAGAGTTTTTTTCTAAAGTTTTGATTCTAAGTTTTAAATTTAAAATTGATTAAATGTTAATTTTTTTATTAATATTTAATTAATTTTCAAAGAAAATCAAAAACTAAAAATTGGGAAATAAAAGAACTTGGGATTAAATTGATATGGATTTAAATTAAAATTAATTAAATATTGATTTTTATCAATATTTAATTAAAACATAAAAATTGATAAAATAAAATAAAATAAAGCAAAAGGATAAAAGTTCACAAAATTAGAAATTGCTTTAAAAGATGGATTTTTTTTATTTTATTGAAATTGGTTAAATATTGATTTTATTAGTATTTAATTAATTAACTTCCCAAAAAATTTTTTATTAATATTTAATTAATTTTCAAAAAAAATTCAAAAACCAAAAATTGGGAAATAAAAGAACTTGGGATTAAATTGATATGGATTTAAATGAAAATTAATTAAATATTGATTTTTATCAATATTTAATTAAAACAAAAAAATTGATAAAATAAAATAAAATAAAGCAAATGGATAAAAGTTCACAAAATTGGAAATTGCTTTAAAAGAAGGATTTTTATTTTATTTTATTGAAATCGGTTAAATATTAATTTTATTAATATTTAATTAATTAACTTCCCCAAAAAAATTAAAAATTAAAAAAATCAATTGAAAATCAAACAATTGGAAAATTGACAAATGGATAAAACTTCTTCATGAAGACAAAAGCACTCAAATTGGCAAGTTCTAAAAAGTGGGATGAAAAACTTAGACAAGTGGTAGACAATCTCTTCAAAATTAGAATCTTGGGAGACATGTAAAGCAGATTCCCAAATTAGCCTGCAATCATTAAAGCAGATTTTCAGGTTTTACAACTCTATAAGAGAAGGCCTCTCTTATTTCATTCGCACACAATTCAAGAAGAGAAAACTTGAGCAAATTCTTGAGAGGAGAGAAAAGGATTATTTCTTGAAGAGTGAATAAATTTGTGAAATTTTCAAATTTTCTTCAGTAAGTTGGTAAGAGGCACAAATTTCCATGAGCAAAGAGAAAATTCAATATTGAGCAGGATGGATAAGTTCTAAAAATTTCCTGAATGCTTTTTTTTCTTTTTTTGTACTCTTATATGTTTTTTTTTTGTTTTGCAGATGGCTAAACCTAGAGGAACCAGTGTAAGCAGAAGGCAACTGATCAAGAATGAATAGAGAGAATTCTACCCAGAGTCCAAAATTGTCTCAAAGTGGGTTAAAGTGAAGGACATGAATCTTGGATGCCTCAATTTGAGTGAGTTCCAGAGGAGGATTTTTGGCTATAATGCTCATCACCTGACACACCTAGCTACCTGGATTGTGAACAATAGAATTGTAGCTGCAGCTAGATTCCCTCCTGCCTTTCAGCATGTTCAGTTGATCGTGGAATGTGCTAAACATTATAAGTCCAATGATAGAATGATCAAGGACTCAGATGGGAATATCATTGCAGATCTCTCCCCACTAGCTATTACTGAAGAATTGGGGATCTGTTCATCTCGAAGGTTGGTCTCGAAGACAAAGGAACAGGTGCACAGAGTCTACACGGTGGGAGTTCAACACTGTGAGGAGATCATCAACAGAAAATGGATGAGGATAACTAAATGTCACTACTCCAAGTTACTCAAGGAGCTTGTGTGGATGGATTTCCACCATGAATAGAGTGATCTAATAATGATCCTCAGTAGGATATTTGGCTTACCCCACTATTACATGTTCGAGACCTAGATGTGGTACTTTGTTCAATAGGTAGTAGAGGAGTTCAATCACATCGATTGGACTGGGTTGATTAGTGACAACTTCGATGAGTAGCTGAGCAAGTAGTGAGCCCTTTCTTTTGTCTAGGTCATTATGGATTGCATTGTTGTAAATGCAAAGTAGGCCCTGGTATATTGCTTTTGTTGTGAACATTTTTCCTGTTCCAGCACCACTTGTTAAGAACAGATGAATTAGTTGGTGTTTTATTTTATTTTTTAACATTAGTATGTCCTTTACAATGGCTTTTTGTTCTTTGTTTAACATCCTTCTAATATTTTAATACTCTACATTGTCTAATAAGTGAGGATGTTTGCCTATTTCAAATGGTCTATTTGTATGGTTCTTGTAAATGTTGTGTTTCATTGTATTTAAATCTGATTCCAATTTGTACAATGCTCATTCTTTGTTTTTTGGAATCCTTGCACATTTCATGCATTGTCATAGTTCTTAGACTCAATATTTGCATCTTTAATTGCAATGTCCATATCGCCCGATAGTTCATTTATTTGGTATGTGTATTTTTCTATATTATATTGAATTAATTTCTTATTCTGATAAAAAGTATCTTGCCATGTTAGAAACCCTTATTTTAAATTATTTATAGAAAAAATTTCTCTCTATAGTAATTATCAGGGTCCAAATATTTGTTGTACCTTATAAACCTAATAACTAGTGGTTTTGTTCTTCCAATTACCTTACCTTTTTCTACTTTGTATTGTGAAACAAAGTCTGCAGGATAAATATGAATCAAGGTTGTAGATCATGCAATATAATGACCAATCAAACATTTCCAAGAAACATTTGGTGATTCATCTGGTTCATTGTTTAATTTATTTGAGTTCTTTAATAGAAATGTGTGATCGTTTGTATTAAAAGTGTCTATGAATGCACAGTTTCTTGAACTAGAACTAAGAGGAAGTGAGAGCACAATGTGTATAGCTTGTTGAGTACACATTTTTTTAAGATTGAGCAAGACATTTCCAATTTTTGTTATCATTTTTATTGCATCAATTTTATGTACTTTGTGGTCAGTGCGTATTTATTTTTAAGGCATTTTTTATTGAGTTGTTGGTTTTTGTCATGTACAAACATATATACATTGTTGTTGCATATGCATTAAGAAAAAGCTACGCATCTATGTTTTCTTTCTATAGATATGGCATGTGTCTTGAAAATGTATTATTCCATAAGTGAGCTGGTTTTCTTCTCAAGAATATTGATGGCCTAGACAATGTAGACCTAATGGCTAAAACATATTCATTTTTAGTTGTGCCTAGTTTGACTAAGAAATCTTTAAATGATACAAAACATTCATAGTCAGAACATTCTAAATTGGATCTAATTCTTTCAGCAATGGACCTAATGTTTTTGTCTTTGTTTTCATATGGTTCTAGTATTTTGGTTGTTCTCATTGGTGGTTGTGGGAAACCATAGCAACATCTACCCTTTTTCATCTTTCTACATTGCTTGGTATAATGGTGTCTATGAAACTTGGCTATTTCATTATCCAAAGTTTGAGTACTGCAAGTCAAATATTTGTCGACAAAATGTTCAATGGTACTATTATCATCGTTTCCATATATTGGTGTGTCTTTAATCCATAGCATGAAGTGGTCATGTTCATTTCCTCGATTTTGAAACTTTGTAACAGAGAAATAATTGATGACTTTGCCAAAGAATAAATCATTTGTGTAAATTAATTTTTTCATGGCATTAATTCTATGCTTGTAGTACCACATACAAGTGATAGGATCTTTTCTTATCAAATATGAGATGTCAATGCTGTCAAATTCTTCTTGTTGGTTTCCTTTTGATTTGGTTAGGTGTGAAATGTACAATTCTTTTAATGATTTTGTAATGGTTCCTAGTTTTGTTCTGAACTTGTGAATGTTGCAAATAATGTTGGTGGGCCTAGTTGTCGTATCATTGCAAAAAAAAACTTATTTAGATGATATAAATAATCTAGTGAATTTCTTATTTTCTTGAAGTCTATGTATCCAATATTTGACTGCAATATTTTTTCAAGGTTCAGTTTGTGCTTCACATCTTTTACCACTAGTTTTCTATCTTTTAATTTCTCTTTGCATATTTGTACCCATATGGTAGAGAAGACTTTGCAAATAAGTGTTTTAATGATTTTGAAAAATAAGTTGGTGGTATGATAAGAAAATGTGCGATTTTAATTTTTTAATTCCCACTGTGCATTTTTTTTGTATGAGAATTGCTTTTTTATTTTCTCATCCCTCGGCTATCCGTAAAATACTGTTGGAATGTTCATCTCTTCTGTATATTTATCTTGAAAAATACTAAGAGGTTATTTTCCTTCTACTCATGCAATTTTAATGATTTTCTCTTGTATAGCATGGATAGTTCTTGCTTCTATAAATCCATGTATCAAACTATCTATTTCAACTTCCATGGCACTAATAGTCTCATTATCACTATCAGTAAATGAAGAGGTACAACTTAACATGTCTTCTTCTATAGGGCATAATTATTTATGCCATTTTTTGTTTATTTTTACTTTTTGCATTTTGTATAGCTTTCTTTTGCATAACTCCCTTAGAGAATTCATAATGGTATTTGGTCAGACTCTTCCTTTTCGGTATGCATTCATGTATGGCAAACATCTCTTTAGTGCAACAACGACTATGGAAGTTTCATTGGATGATCATGGAAAAACTATTTGTATAATTTTCATGTCTACTCGAACATTGATTATAGTTCCACTCTGTCCAATTTGAGATCTCTTGTGTCCTAGTTGCCAAATTTGTGCAAACTCAATTCGAAGGGCTAATAGTCTTTCTTCAAGTTGTGTCAATGTACATATGTATTTTAGTAGCTTATTGGTTCTAATTTATTGTGGATATCCATATTGTGGATTTTTATTTAGTTGTAGCTACTTATTGCAAAAATTACATATCTTCTTTTCAAGCAATTCTTTTTTTTTTTACAATGGTAATTCATATGTTTCCTTCTCTTTTCAAGTAAAGTTTTTTGTATTCATTTTTAAATGTAGTTGTTGACAAATTGTACATACATGTTTAGGTGTGTCTTTAATTTTTTTCATGTACGTGTCTACTGCTAATCTTTTTATTTTTCTTGGATTGTAGTTTTCATGAGTTGTGATTAGTTTGCGCATTTGTTGTTTTATTTTGTGAAGAGATTCTCTAGCAATTCTATTAATGCATGTTAAGGGCTTTGAAGGATTGACAATTTGTACATCTTCATTATTTCAGATGGATTTATTTATGATGCACAAATTTCTAGTTTTTTTAGCCTTCAAATTTGGCATTTTTTGTGACTCTTTAAGGTTAGCATCATTATTTCAGATTGACTACTTTATTTTGTGCAAATTTTCATTTTTTCCGCTTCAAATTTGGTATTGCTTGTGATTATTTAAGATTAATGTTGTGTGATATTATAATGTCCACTCCAATTAGTTTGTAATGTGTGAGTGTCATTGACTCCCCAACACATGATTTTGTACACCTTTTTTGGCCTTTCACAATTACAATATTGTGCTATAATTATGTTGTTGTTTGTTGTCCACAATTGTATACTTATTTGCAAAAGATAAGATAGCCATTGGAAATTAAATTCATGTCCTTATATTCTTATCTCTTCATATGGTTCACCTATTTTAGCGATAAATGTTTCCCAACTCATCACGCCATAATGAACAAGGGAGTCTTTCTTTAGACGTGTGTGTAGGCAAGTCATTGCTACTTTGTCCTTACATAAAATTGCATTGCAGAAGGACTGAACCATGTACAGTCAGAGATATTGGTCATTGTATTCATTATTTGTTAAAATAGAAATACTATGAAATAGGCTATCACCACACTCAGATATTGATAGTACTTTGTGTCATGAATTGAACATTTCATCTTTTGAGCTAACTTTTTGAGAACCACTTTTCGAAGTGCAATTTAGTTTTGAGAGTTTAGAAAGGCAAGTATAGGTTCAAATAGATTTTTTTTTTTTGACACAAGTGGTTCAAAATTTCCATGAAAAGGATTTGCATCATGAAACAAGATAGAATATGTAGTGGTTTGTAAATTTTCATTGAAATGTAAGTATTTTCTTTTTCTTGTCAAAAACCAAATACATATTTCAATATTTAGCCATTTTTCTAGCCATTTGATACAAAATATGTCCCCCCTAAGGCCATATTCCTCATTATCTATTCTTTGAGCTGCATACAATACCATACATCATAGATAGGTATTAGCATTTGTAACTACATGCAATTCATATAAAGTCTCAGGATTTAGTTCATATTTATGTTAAAATAAAGCTTCAAGATCATTTCTTGCTAGGGATTATATGAAATGGTTAATGGTTCCCCTACATACCTGTAGATAAGTATAGTGCATATGTAACAATAGTTGGAGAGAGTCAAAAAGACAATCTCCTACAGTGTATACAAACAAGCTTATTTTGAACAAGCTATTATTTTGCAGTACAGTATCGATTGTCCCCTGTACATTTGTAGATATTGATTCATAATTATCCACATCTATCATTTTATGTAAGGATTTTGTTGATTGAGTGTTTCTTTTCATTCTGTGGACACAAAATGAAAATTGCACCAATTTAACAGTCAATACTTAATGTGCCTATGAGAAATGCAAGTAAGAATGATACTAAAGATGAAAGAAGAGAAATTCTTGGAGCTTCTCCAAGATGGAAAAGTATAGCTACAAAAGAAAGAATTAGCTTATGGATACACAACTTACAAAATTATTGAAAAAAAATACACTCAATATATATCTGGACAAGCACTGTTGTAGTATTTCAATGCAAGAGATCTACACCCAACAGAAATATATTCTAATAAAAAAGCTTATAGAAAAGAAAATGAAAAAAAAAATCATATGTAGATACCATAAGATGTTATGCCATACTATAGGTATCTTCATCCTCTATTTTCCAAAAGTGATTTTCCAAAAAGATATTCCTACAATTCGTAAAAATCCCATCCGTAAAAAGTAGAAATAGAGAAAGCAAATATAGAATAAATTTTGAAATAAAAAAATCTTAAACCTCACCAAAAATAAATGTGTATGCCTTGTAGAGATTGTTATACAATTGCCACACACCTTGCAATAGAAAAATCAACAAATCATATAACAAGAAATTTAAAAAATACAATAATTGTATTATTGATGTTTAATGCTAAAAACTATATATAAAATAAACGTGATAATTCTTAAATAAGAAAAAAGGACAATGTAAAAGGGAAGTTCTCTTCAAAAGGGTCATGCCTATAGGAAGGGCCATAACCTTTCCTTCCTAATTGAAGGATATATAAAGAATAAAGAAACATTTCATTGGGAGGATGATAGAAAATGGGGCAGTGAACCAAGCAGCACAAATCCATAAAATAAGTCGCAGAGATAGTCATCGAACAAAAGTATCATCTACAATTAGATCAAATTGCAATAATACTCTTAGTCCTTGTGGTATGAACACCAATCAAATATAAGGACAAAAATATGACCCAATCTCAACCATTAAAATATTTATAAATATAAATGACCATCTTAGAATTTGTCAAAATCAGGTGTAAGAATCGTGGCATCTTGAGCTATTTATTGAGCCCATTTAGATTCCCATTTAGCACTAAGTTTTAACTTATGAAAATGAAATAACATATACAATTTAAGAGAACCAATTAATTTATCAATCCCACTCAATCATTTATAATGTTTCTTTAGACTTTCAAAGCTTACAACTATCTTGAGGCAGATGCTTTTCTCCCAAAGTTAGAGTGATTTTCTCTATTTTTGAGACTTATGCAAATGTAATAACATATAAAATTTAAGAAAACCAATTAATTTAAAAATCTAAATCAATCATTTATAATGTTTCTCTATACTTTGGAAGCTTACAAATGTCTTGAGGCAGATACTTTGCTCCTGAAGTTAGAGTGATTTGCTCTATTTTTTAGTTGAATGTTTTCTATGTTGCATTGGTGTGACTAAGATGTATCAAATGCATCAAGTATTTAGGTAATAAAAACCCCAAATGGGGTTTATATTTTGCAATGAAAATTTTTATTGTATACTACATCAATGTTAGTCTCTATTTTTTAATAGATAAGATGTATCCAATGCATTAGGTAGTCAAATTATCAAGGGGACCATTTTAAAACCCCAAAAGGGGTTTATATTTTGCAATGAATGTTTATGTCTACATTCAATTTATTTGATTTTATATTCTTGATGTTTTCTAAATGTTATCGAACATCACTTTAAACTGATTTCCATGGAATGTTATTAGTGAGCTCATCTCAATGTGCATATAGATATGGTTCTTCATATCATCCACTGAAAAAGGCCAAGCTTCAGGGTTATGCTATTAGGATCTACTATTAATCTAGTCTAGCATTTTACATGGGTGGCTGAGGCCATACTATAGTGCTTGCTACATCTATAATTAGTTTTCCCTAAATGTGGCTCCTTTTTTACTCATTTATGTCTCTTCTACCAACAATGGATCAAGGTGGATTCATGAGGTCTTTAAGAGAAGGACGAAATTTGATTCCCAACCTTTGTTGGGGTGAATAAGGCTACCAAGCAGGCTCTCAAACATGAAGATAAGGAGTGGGACCGGGTATTCATGCACATGTGTATTTTTAATGACTATCTTGAAGCTAAGTACTTAGGGAACCATTCTATTTTTTTTGTCAATTTTCCTACTGGTAACAATAATTTTTTGTTTTCTAATCCCTCTTGTTGGTAGTCAACAAGTGGGGAAATTCAAAGAAGTGGTAGTTTGCATACCTAAATTTTTTTTGTGGATTGTGTTGTGACTTATATTAAATGGTATTTAGATAGATATACATGGTAGATTACAACCACAATAAGTTGGATAAATTATTTCTATGGACAAATCACAAGGAAGATAACTGCCAAAAAAACACCTAAAATTTGCAAGACCTGGATACCCAAACAAAAAATAATGAACAAAAGAGAACAAGGTAGTATCCAATTGAAGGGGGGTGAGGATACAAACATTATCAACAAGATTAAGGATTAAAAATTGGAGGTTGGTGAACAATGAAATAGATTCTCAATACTTGCAAAATCGTCAATAGATTCTTTGCATGAAATAGATAAACTAGTGGCATTGAGAGAACCCTTGAAAATAGGTGAAATAAAAAACATAGCCCCTATCATTGCTAAAGTTAAATCCCAAAGATTCAAGCAATTTATCAAGAACAAGATTGAAGAAGATGCTTTGGAAGTTGTGGCAAACAACTGAAATTGGAAATATTGGGAATAGGGAATTGATTCAAATTGGGATGAAATAGGAATAATTTAGCAAAGGAGCATAAATAAATCAGTAGCCAAGATGTTAGGAACAACACAAACTAAGAATTAAAGAAGGAAATCAATCAAATCAATTAGAGAAGCGGGTAGTGGAGAAGGGACTTAAAAACATCAAATATTTTCTAAAAATGCCAAGGGAAGAACACCTCTCTTAGAGGTAAATGAGAATTTCAAAATGAAATGTCAGGGGCCTTAATTCCCCTAAAATGAGATTCTTAGTAAAGCATCACCTGTAAAGAGAATTTAGGTTCGGTTCTTCTTTAAGAAAAAAACATTCTCATAGATGAAGCAAATTTTTTTTTGAAGTATAGAAGATTTATGACAATCAAACACTGAAATAACTAAGCTTGCTATATTAAAGGCAACTGTTGAGATGGCCGAGTTGGTCTAAGGCACCAAATTAAGGTTTTGGTCTGAGCTTGGTGGATGGATCTTTGATGATGGAAAGTGTACAAAAGTAGAGGTGGGTGCTTATTTGGCCCTTTGATCATTCCATTTGCTTCATGTGAGCTCGAAGCATCATTCTCTACTTTTTGTGATGACCTAGGGCATCAATGATTAAATATTACTTGTTTTAAATTCATCACATGATTGACTATCAGGCTAGGGAATCATTATTTTCTTCTATTGATGATTATTTACTGTACTTGATTTCTCAAGGTCGCAGGCCTGTGACTGTTTCTTCCTTCTGTATATATCATTAATTGATTTGATTTGGTTATTGACACAAAATTATAATGCTCACTATTGGTTATGATCATACAATTAGTAAATCCATAATGCCCTAGCTTCATGAGATATGAAGATCATAAGCATGGGTGCATTCAAATGGGTATAATGAAGCAACAATGATAATGATACAATAGAAAATTATAATGCCCAAGCTCATAGGCTATCAACATGGTATATTTAAATTATAAAATTATTCCTTACTTTGTTGTAAAGATATTGGACAAGTGATGATTTTATAAATTATTTATCCAAAATATCATTTATAAAGCATGATTGGGGGGTAGGCTAGGATAGATTTCAAATCTCCAATCTCTTTACTACCAACATTAGATCATGTTTAATTAATAATAAGAGAATCAAAGCATACTTGTAATTAGATTAGTCATAAAGGCATACATTTTCTACTATTTTTTCTCTTGAAGATTCAATATAATTTGCAATGGGTTAAGTTACATATTGAATCTTCATAGATGGATTCTTATTGAATCTTCAAGAGAAAAAATATAATAACTCATAAATAATAAAATAACTCACAAAAGATGACTAATTATTCATAGATGGATTCTTATTGATAGAAGGTTTTTTATGTCAAAAAGAAATTGAAGCAAAGGCCTATGTTTTCCAATTCAACAAAGATCCCATTAAGGTTATTGAAGAAAACAAATTGAGAGTGCTTTATGTACCTCCACCTCAACTCCCTTCCACTATATTTGAATCGTCGGAAGAGAAACAATTATAAAAGAAAGTTGTTACCATATTTCTATGTTCATTTCAATTGGTAAACTAATTACTAAGATGAGTGACTACAATACCCTAGTTTGCAATATTAAGTGATCTTGTTTAAATTTGTTTTCATTTCATAAGATGAAGAACGCATAAAGAAAAGAAAGATGTACATTTAAAATATTACTTGTATATATATATTGAAAATTTTGTATGTATTGTACAAAGAAAGGAGTGAAAAATAAAACATCTAGACTCACACAGGTTGTAAGCATAGCTAACTCCTAGAAAGATAAGGTTGAATACATAAATACATTAGTTAATGAGAATAAAAAATAGGGTACTAGACATTGCTTGAAGAGATGATGGAAGGATGACCAGGGTGTGAATCCAGTGTGCTCCTATTTGATCTAGAACCTAAAAGAAGGAAAGAAATGGGGTTAGATCCAAGGGATATAAGAAATACATGATATCTCAATATTTATTATGTCTATTATTATCCATCATGTTCAAACAATCAATCCCCAACTTAATTTTATCATTCCCTTTATCTTAGGTTAATCCCATGGAGGCAAGACAGATCTTGTTCCCATGGAATTAACTTCAAAATGTTCAAAAACTCAATTTCAAAATAATTTGACTCCTTTATTTATAACACTGACCATCAAGAGACATCATCAAAATGATCATACAAAAGAATCATCACATATGTCCAAATTAGGAAATACCAACAGTGATGCAAGCATAGGCCTTGGAATATCTTCAAGATAGTGATCCAAGAAGGAATAGTCAAAGAGTAAGCATGCCATCAAATGATCATGCAATTAGTAAATCCATAATTCCCTAGCTTCATGAGATCCAATAGTAAACAAAAATTCAAGGATCCACTAATAATTCCCTAGTGTTAAACACGAGTCCTAAAAGATCCAAACCAGTAAAATATAATAGTGAGCATTATAATGGTGTGTCACTAGCCAAACCAAATCAAGCAATAATATATATATATATAGAAGGAAGAAATAGTCACAGGCCCGCGGCCTTGAGCAATCAAGTACAGTAAATAATCATCAATTGAAGCAAAAAATGATGCCCTGTCCCAATAGTCAATCATACAATCAATTGAAAACAAGTAATAGTTAATCATTGATGCCCTAGGTCATCATTGCAAATACTAAAAAGAATGCAAGGATCCAGAAATAATGCCCTAGTGTTAAACACGGGTCCTCAAAGATCCAAACAAGTCAAATACAACTTTGAGTATTATAATCTTGTGTCAATAACCAAATCAAATTAAGCAATTATATATGTACAGAAGGAAGAAAAGGTCACAAGCCCGCAACCTTCAACAATCAAGTATAGTAAATAATCATCAATGGAAGAAAATAATGATTCCCTAGGTCATCATGAAGAATAGTAAATAAAAATTCAAGGATCCAGCAATAATGCCCTAGTGTTAAACATGGGTCCTCAAAGATCCAAATAAGTAAAATACAACAGTGAGCATTATAATGTTGTGTCAATAGCCAAATCAAATCAAGCAAGTATATATACAGAAGGAAGAAATAGTCATAGGCCCGCGGCCTTGAGTAATCAAGTACAATAAATAATCATAAATGGAAGCAGAAAATGATGCCCTAGCCCGATAGTCAATCATGTGATGAATTAAAAACAAGTAATAGTTAATCATTGATGCCCTAGGTCATCACAACAAATAGTAAATAAAAATGAAAGGATCCAACAATAATGCCCTAGTGTTAAACATGGGTCCTCAAAGATCCAAACAAGTAAAATACAGCAGTGAGCATTATAATATTATGTTAATAACTAAATCAAATCAAGAAATGATATATATAGAAGGAAGAAATAGTCACAGTCCCGCGGCCTTGAGAAATCAAGTACAGTAAATAATCATCATTAAAAGTAAATAATGATTCCCTATCCCGATAGTCAATTATGCGATGAATTGAAAACAAGTAGTAGTTAATCATTGATGCCCTAGATCATCACAGCAAGCAGATAATGATGCTTCAAGCTCACATGAAGAAAATAGAATGATCAAAGAGCCAAATAAACACCTACCTCTGCTTTTGTACACTTTCCATCATCAAATATCCATCCACAAAGACCAGACCGGAACCTTAATTTGGTGCCTTAAAACAACTCAGCGATCTCAACGGCTGCCTTTAAAATAGCGCGCTTAGTTATTTCAGTATTTGATTATTCTGAGTTTTTCCCTTGCCTAGCTTCACTTCGCCCTCACTATACAGCCTCCACCTCTTCGCACACACAGATGAGATTTGGGGAAAATTAGAAATGATCCATTGTTTTTCTTTCTTTTTTTGTTTATAATCACGCGACTGTCGAAATAATGATGACACCATTGGTATTACGACAACATCGGGGGAACTTGGAAAAAAATACAAAAATCACACACAAATGGTAGTGTTATCACAAATTAGCATCATAATTCACCCCCAAATGTTGTAGTGTAAGTACCTTATCATTTTTTTCATTTATTAGAATAGATCTATTTTTTATCTTAATTGGGTTGATTGCATATACTTGGTTCCTAGACTCATCTGACCATTTTTCCTTAATAAATTAGTTCAATCTTGTTGTTTTCATTATATATCTATAATCAAATTTCATTACATGAAAGAGGCCTTTCAAGTGTACTTATCAGCTTTGGGTTTTGCTAAGCTAACCTAGGTTGTATTGAGAGTTATGCTCAGAAGTCCCTCTTTCTCTTGTATTGAATGGCTTAGGGAGAAAGTGTTAAACTTGGTATACCTAGCTTGTATTGTTAGATTCAATGATGTCATTTTCCCCCTAAACAATATCAAAAACATAGAAAATAAACTAATTATTTCAAAGCCTAAATACAATGGTACATTGCATTATACTATGAATCATTCAAATATTCTTGTTAATGTTAAGAGGTGTTCAACAGTTGTATACAATATAATGTTGTAATAATCATTAATAGGTATCCAAAGGGAAGGCCAAGTGTTTAGCTAGGAAGGTGAGAAACAAGAGGCACCTAGTTGGGTCTCATCCTCCTATGAAGTCAAGGAAGTCTTCTCATTTGATGAGTGATTCTCCCAAGGATACTTCCCCTTCTCCTAATAATACCCTACATGACACTAATGATTTGTGTCCTATGGGTATTCATGTTGAGATACCCTTAGAGGTGGTGAAGGATACTCCCATGGAAAAAGGGTCTTGTGTCTCAAAGAGTTTTTACTATAACCAGCCTAGTGAAGAATTTCATGGATAGCTAGCATACTATGCTTAATTGGATCATTCAGGACATAACGACTCTTAAGGAAAATCCTACTCTGACAAACTCTAAATTGGATAGCATAATGGTCAGTACTAAAATCTTGGCTAAAGGTATTAGTGAGCACAAGGAACACCATGAAAATTGCATCAATAGTGTGGAAGGTACTCTGAATAAGTTACAAGACAAAGTCAAGGCTCTAGTTGTTGTTAGTAAAATGACAATGGACAATTCGGCTAAGGGGCTAATGAAATTGAATGAACAAGCGGAGGTGCTTCAGACTCTTTCTAAAGGTGCTCCTGCCCCTCCTTCTGTAAGTGTCAAATCTGCCAAAGGGGGTCATCATAGAGAGATTGGTTCCAATGAGATCTTCATTGCTTCTACCACTCGTTTCGATAAAAAAATTGTTCCCGGTCCAGCAATGAGACTTCAAAGTAAAGATAACAACTCTTGTTAATATTATTATTATTAAGGTTATGAGTATTCATGAGGATGTTCTTAAGAAGAATGTAGAACTCATAAATTCTTTGTAGTCTATTAGGGTTTTTCTCTCCTAATTTTATTTCTTTTGTCTTCTGGTTCGTTCGCATTTGGTTAGCTATTGATTGCAGACTGCTTGGGTTTTGGGTCCCTATAAAAATAGTTTACCTCTAATAAAAAAAAATCATTTACACACCAAAACATTAATATATAATAAACATAATATTTACAAAATAAATAAATACATAAAATTTATATATTTATATATAATAAACTAAATAATTTTAATATGAAATATAATAATTTTTTATATAAATAATGTAATTTTAAATTGATTTTCTTGAATTTTTTAAATAAATGCATTTGAAATGTCTTTATTAATTTTAATCGCTATCTGAATATAGACATATTTGTCAGAACTGTGAAAGCACAAAAATCTTTCATGACACGGCTTTGCTTTTAAATCCAAACACGTTAATTTTAACAACTTCCATGACATTAAAAATTAGGGTTTTACTCGTACATATTCAAATCTTTTTTGAGGCAACGTTCTTGAATTTCACCGTCTCTGCTACGTCGTGACTTTGAATGCATTTCCCCAGCAAAACTAATTAATGGGTCACTACATATAGATCTCGCCCTATAAATTGGTAGGGCAGTGCATTGTATTCCATCGCAATCTTCATTTCCAAACACATTATTCAGTTCAAACATAAAGAGTTTCCTCTGCATTTGATATAGAAAAAGCTCTGAGACCGTAACATGGGTAGTTTGATGTGCATGAAAATAAACGCACTACATGTGCTGCTCTTCTTTGTGTTTTCGGTCCATGCCTCTGCTCGCAATAACAATAATCTGATTGCAATTATGGAGAAGTTAGACGACTGCCCGAGCTGCACGGGCCATGGTGGAGACCCACCATGCTGCTCACACCACAATAACAATAATCTGGTTACAGGCATGGAGAAGTTAGCCGAGTGTCCGAGCTGCACAGGCCATGGTGGAGACCCACCATGCTGCACAACACTCACCAAGAAGGAGAAGGTTGTCTTCTCAGGACGGAACTGGGCATATGGCCCTGCTTCCGACTCTTAGCGTTAGGACAGCCACTGAAACCTGAGTACTGATCACACCACACAAATAAAATCTCTTTCATTTCTATAGTTCATTTCTTCCTCTTGCCACAAATATTTAATTGCATTTTCTTTGTTGTGGAGCATCAATAGTGAATAAAACCGCAACCCCTGAAATTACCGTAACTTCATATTGATTTATGTAAAAGTATGAAATCGATAAAACTACAGCCACCTGCTTGCATTTCTTGAAATGAATTTGAAAAGAGGGTTGATCATCCAATTTGAGATATGTTAAAAGTAATTTTTTTAAAGTTTTGAAAAAATATCACGACATTTTTAAGAAGATCAAATTATTATCCCAAAAAATTATATACGAAGTGGATACATATAAGCGTACATTTATCTTTATTAATATGTAACAGTTTTATAGTATACTAAATAATTATATGTTCTGACAGAAAAAAGTAATTAGGCTGATGTATTAAGTTTTGTATCAGCAGTTAGATAATTGTCCAAACTGCAATAACAGTAATGGTGGAAACACACCATGTTGCAAGAAACCGCCACAGCTAGCTGGTGGTGAGATCAGCAATGGCACTGATGGTGAAAACCCAGCATGCTTCTCACCACCACCACCACCACCCCCCAAGAAGGAGGATGTTTTGTCAGGACAATTAGTTGGTGTTTTCTTACCTCCACCACTCAGCAAGGGCAATGGTGTTTTCTCACCTCCACCACTCAACAAGGCTTCTTTCTCAGAACAGAACTTGGCCGCTCATGATGTGGAAGGGCCTGCTTCCGAGTCGCAACCTGTGGACAGCTACTGAAACGCTTATTCATCTTTCTTTTCTAATCCGCACTCACTTGGCACATCTCACAAATTAGAGCAAATGATAAAACTGCACTTCCTTTTCTACAAATTAGAGCATCATTGGCACGAATAAAACTGCAGCCAACTGATGGCACCGCATAATTCTTGAAATAGCTGTAATTTCACCTTCATTTATGTATAGGTTTGATATATGTCGACTAGTGTTTATTTACTTCAATAGTATTCATGCTGATCGTCTAGTTTCAGATATGTTAAAACTAATCTATGTATAAGGATAGCTCTAATCTATATCAAGGGCAATGGTGTTTTCTCAGGACAACAAGCCTGCTTTATCAGGATATCAACCTGTGGACAGCTACTGAAACACATATTCATCTTTCTTTTCTAGTCCTTTGAAGAATAAATTGAGTTCTCTTCTTTGTGCCATTTCATATCTAAAGGTAATTTATGACCAAGATGTGCCGGAAATGTGGATTCTCTAATATGTAGCGTTCTATTCCTGGTCTACACAATTTCACATTGGATTTTGATGGCAGCCTTTACAATCAACAAGAGATTAGAAGTCTTCACAGAGAACAGAGGTGGAAAGAACTGAATAATCTATTGGCCAAACTCATATCGATCCAAAGATACTCTTATGAAACGTAAAATAACCCGGAAAACTAAAACCAGATTTGAAAAGTCATAAACAGAACACACAGAGTACAATGCTCATCACAGATTCTTCCAATGGAGAAACCAAAATCTCAGAATAGAGAGACAAATTTCAGAATTCATAGTCTCAAATAGGGAAACCATCATTATTCATTATTCCAAACCTTGGATAGTTATCGATTACATTCAATCCTTGAAGGACCAGTCAAATATATTTTCTGAACCCCAAAGAAGTCACATTCCTCTTTCCTCCATTCGGTTTTTGATGATGCAGACCACATAAAACTCCTCCCCTTTCTCATTTTGTTCGTTCTATTCATATGCGCTCAGTCTATGGGTATCGTCCCTGTGATCATCCACCTGCCCCTATGGAAACCATGTTCGGTCCTTACGAAATAATCGGTCTTTCAAACTTCCAACCAATCGACTTGGTTGGTTTCTAAATTTATCTACAAACGATTCATAAAAATGCATTTCCGCCGGTGACAGGAAGTTGGAAGTTTCTTATTGACACGGTCATTGATTGTTGACTAATGATACAAAGTTGGAAACAAACAAAATTTCATAAACTAAAAACATACACCAACCCAAAACTTCAAGATTGATGCTCCTACATTAGATTATTAGAGGCCTATTGTGGTGAGTACAATTAAAATCTTACCATGTGCTAAAGACTTTTTTATTTCATCATTTTCCTCTTCTAAGGATAGAGATTTGGTGAAAGTATTAGTTCTGACAGAGCACTCTCTTTGTTAATCCTTAGACAACCTCCTCCACTCCTCTTACTGAACTACTAAATATGTACTATGGGTGGGTTAGACTTTCAAATATTCTTCTACATTTTTGGGAGCCTTCTTTTTATAATTAAGTTCATTGGTAGATCTATTTATCATTTTTTGAAGGTTGGTGATTCTACTCCATTCATGTGACACTCCACATTTGCGCACATTCTAGTGCAAGTTGACATCTCCAAGCCCCTTCATAGAGATATAGTATTGATGGTTGGGGATAAGCCTTGGACTCAACATCTTGATTATGAGGACTTCTCCTTGTAATGTCATTAGTGCTTCTTCATTGGTCACCTAGCTATGGATTATCCTTTCAAACGTCGCAAGGGCTTTGCTACATGGTGGAAGGATGCTACTAATGATGAGTTAATATTAATGATTTTAATTTTTTTGACTCTTCTAAGGATGATGATGATGTTTATATTTCTTTTGATGTGACTCACATGCCCTTGGTCTCTTTTATCGAACCTCATGCATGTCATGTGTAGACTGAGCCACCTTTAAAAACTCGTGTTGTGCTTCCTACTACATATTTTATTTTTAGTGTGTCATTTGTTGCAAGTATGCTTATAGTCTCATGTGTAAACACAAGCTCTACTATTTTTGTTGTAGCTTATGTTCTGCACCTTTTTCATAGTTTTCCTATTGCCACCTTCTTGTGTGTTTATAGGCCCTCTATGGAGGTTTTCTCTCTTGCTTCCCCTTTATATTGGGTTGTTGGATGATAGTATTTCTTTCCTTGTTGTTAGTCGGTGGAGGAAAGGTCTTGCTTCTTCATCTTCTCAAACTCGTACTCAAGTTTTGGGTGTAATTTCATCTCACTCTTGACGTGGATTGTTTGATTTTTTGTCCGTTTGTTGTAAGTGAATGAATATGACCTATGTTGTAAGTGGCTTGCTATGGCCTATGTTTCTCAACCCTTTGGGCCTTTATTGTAAAGGGTAAATACCCTAGTTTTTTTGTTTATTTAATAAAAAACTTGAGGATTCAATGCAGAGAACATATGCATGTACTTCATACCATCCTAAAAAATTATACCATCAACTAAACAAGTATTTGCTCTACTACATACCCTTTTCTCCTACCACCTTTCTAGGGGCTTCAACTTGTGGCCAACTCCATTATTAATCAAGAAATTAAGTGTTGGTATATTGACTAAATTTTCATGACCTCTCTAATTATATATGACAAGGATACATTGGCATTATATCACGCAATACATCATCATAGTGATTCCCAATATTGAGCTTCACTAAAAACTATGCATTGACTAAGGCTGTAATACCCCTCTAACCCTAATATAAGTTTTGTGTTTTTGAAAGAATTAAGATGTTTTGATCTTTTGATCTTACAGCTTAAGTTGTACATGATACTTGTTTGATCTATTCCTATAGTTTGTTTATAATAATTTCATAAGCTAGTACTCAATGATTCTAATATTAGACATACTATCTAAAGGTATCATTTTTGTATGTATTTATCTCCGTGTATGTATTGGGTACCTCCAAGACCTTTATGAACATAATTAGGATGTTATATGATATGTACTTGATAGATATATATAAGTGGTTATTTATATTTTCTTCTATTAAGGTTACTTTGGATGAATCTTGTGTCTCACTTGATGATTTGATTATGTTGATTTATTATTAGTATTGATAAGAGACTAACACAATGCTTGAGATTCTAACCTTCGTTATGATGATGCTACATGCTTTGAGTGTATATATATATATGATGTGTTTTCATGATTCAAGATGAAGTCGTAGTTACTCACATCGCTGAGGTCCACACGATGTATCGATCCCGATCATCTATCTGCAATGTTTTCTTTTATATGTATATCCGTGCATATGTATTTCTTCTTTGTGATGCAGGCTTGTAGGTACCGGGCATCGACTTCACCTGGCTTCACAGGTCTGAGCATGCCCTCAAATCCTCGATGGTTGTTGTTATGGAGATAGTACTAAGGCCCCTACATGAGTCCTCCTTTGTCATTATTCCAATTTGGGAATATTAGGGTTCCTTCTTTGTCAGTCAACCTTTGGGTCAAAAACCCATATCCAACGCACTCGGTTGGGCATGGTTGTAGTTAGTGCCTTGTGGCCACTTGAATTCATTTGGTTGTATGATTTTTTTACTCATTTTATTTATTTCTCCTTCTTGGTATGATTCTTAGTTAATCTTTCTATGTTGTGTTTCAGGAGTTTGGCTTGACTTTCCTTTTTGACTTTGGTTGACCTTGTTTGATCTTATGGTTTTCTCGATATGTTTCATAGATGATTTGTATGACCTCTTTGGATGATTAGATTTATTTTGAGGCATGTGATTTTATTCTACCTCAGTGATTATATCCTATAGTAATTATAAATAGGTAATAATATTGTGATCTATTACTTCATAATCTTATAGATTATAGTGTTTGGTATTTGGCATATATATATATATATATATATATATATATATATATATATATATATATATATATATATATATATATATATATATATATATATATATATATATATATATATATATATATATGGGTACACACATATATGTATTTATATATATATATATAATTTATATGTGATTATATGTTAATTATTGTAGATATTGTTGATGGTGTATATTTTGGGATTAATGTAAAGTATAATATTATTAATAATTAAATATTAAATAATGCAAGGTATATTATTCTCAATTGTTAATTATTAATAATGAGGATAGGTTATATATATAGATATTGATGTAATTAATGATGGCATATGCATATATGTTAGCATAATATTACATTAGTGTATGAATGAATACAAATAATCTTTTATTGTATATTTGAGTAATATAGTTGTATGATATTAAGTTATTTTATAATACCCTTTAGTTAAGAGTTAGTTGGGAGTTGGTTACTTTTCCTCTCAACCTTTGGAAATATATTTATATGCACTACTTTCTTGTTTGAAGAGAGGGGATTTTGGGGCTGAAGCATTGAGGAGAGGATGGCCTTACTTTTCATGGAGATTTTGGAGAGAAAACTTGGAGATGTGAAGGAGAGTTTGTAAGCATATGTCTTTAAGAATTTTTGGTTATCTTTGCTTTTGGGAGAGAGACATTTTTGTGAGAATTTTAGTAGTTGAGAGAGGGATTCTTTTCTGTGGAATTATTTCTTTCTTTCATGGAGATTTCTAAAAGTGGATAGGGTTTGAAGGATGCATCTCAAGTTTGGATTTGTCTTCTCTTTTGTTTCCTTCCTTCTTCGATTCAACCTTCGTAGGACATGAGGTATGGATTGAATATTTTAGTTACTTGATGTATCTGATAGATTATAGATCTATTTATATATTATCATTATTTATTATATCTTTACTTTTCATTTGTATGGTTATTTTAAAGTTTTGAGTTTTTGTTTGTAAGAATTGGCATGTCTTTTCCTAGGGTTTTTAGCGACCCATTTTTGGAGATCTATTATTATAATAATTTAAATTGCATCTATGGTTTTAGTAAATTAATTTTCTGGAAGTAAAATTCATAGATCTAAAATGGGTATCTCTCTGATTTTATTTTTAGGGTCGAATTAATGCTTTATGTTTGACATTTTGGCAAACTATGCCTGTCCATTCTTGATTCCGAATTTTCTATCAAATGTATTCGTATGCTATAGGCTGATATGGTTATATAAAAGTCTGAATTTGATATCAGAGATTCTCCTAAGTCTTATATTTCATTTTCAATTTTTTTGGAGAATTTTTATTATGTTTTGTGAAAATTACAACCGTTTTAGTGAAGGCAGGTCTGAACCCTAACCAGAGTTTTCTGTATTAAACCAAAAGTCATAAATTTCTTACCCACCGTTGGATCTTCCTACAAATCAAATTGAGAGTCCATAATTATATTATCTAAATCTCCACTGAAGCGATTGCCTTTATTATTTTTTTGGTGGAAGATATGGATGACTGTTCTATGATGACTATTCTTTGCATTCAATCCTTGCTTGAAATAATTCAGTTTAAGAACATCATTATGTTTTAAGGTTTCGTATGGTTACCAAAGGCTATTAGAATTTGTTTTTGGTTAATTGGATCTATTTATACTCTGAATATTTTTATAATATCACTTGGATGTCTTCTTATATGTTTGGAACATTCTGAATGCCATATTGGGTTTAGGGTTGTCAAGTGGACTAGGGACAACATATGTTTTCCTAAACTCAATCAAATGTTGTTATGGAATTGATATGAATTCTTGATGATGAATCTATTATGTTCTTATGATTTTTATATGTATGTTATGGAACTTAAGTACACTAGGTGAGTGGCTCATAGTGAGGGGCCAGGGCCCTAAGTGGCTAGTACCAGGATAACCTACTATGAGTTATTTAATCAAGTGATAACCTAAATAAATGAATTGGGAATGGGAGATTATTGGAATGGGAAATTACACATTAATCAAGATTAATTGTGCCTCACCCATGCCTTTAGTGCTAGTAAAGACTAAGGATGGGAGTGGGAGAAGGTACCTATGCATAGGTACAACTGAATGACCTTGTCTGTATGAGACGCATTCAGTTCCGCATGTGCCTACTTGGGGGCTGGGGCCAAGAGTGGCTAGTACCAGGACAACTCAAGGGGTGAGGGCTATGCGATGACACTCACCTAGCTTGTAGCTTAGAGTCTCTATCAAATTTGATCATGCCTCTGGTATTCCTTGTGGTCTTCTTGTCTTTTCATTTTTGTTGTGACTTTGGGGAACTTTTATCACCACCTTAGGAATTTTCTAGTTGTTACCTCTTGTATGGGCCTTTGGTTCTATCTCCTAGCTCGGGGGAGTGGGCCTATTGGTTCCACATGGTTGGGTGGTTAATATTTATATCGAGGTATTGTTCGTGATTCTCTGGATGATCCTAGCACATATTCCTTTCCAGGTCTACAGTTGAAGATTTCTTATTGGATATTTTAATATGTTGAGATGTACTTATGTATTTGTATTCATGTAATTTTTAATCTCCTAAAAGGAGTCTTGTAGTATTGATGTAATCTCAATTCAAAGCAATGCATAAGGGAATGGGTCGTTCTAGGTAAAAGAAAGGGAAAAGAATGTGGAATATTGGACATGTTACTAGCATTAAAAGAAAGTGTTTATGTTATTTCTCCTATCCTCTTATGTTGTCCATATGTAAAGGAAATAATCTTAAATATAGTTATATATAATCATGTATCGCAACAATAATGTATTCTCTCTTGATGAAAAGATCTAAGGAAATTATTGAGAAATGATAGATTAGTGATTGGAATTATTAAGAATGAATGGTTATGAAACAATGCAATAAAATAGTAACTTGATTATAACGTTAATACTTGGTTCATGTTAATGAAGTACCTAGGATAATGCCTACCTTAATGAATATTAATCTCTTACCTAAATTATTAGAGAAAAGTGATATAAAGGATATTAGATGTAGATGAAATCAATATGAATTTATGGAATGAGTTGATAAAAGGAATAATGATGTTGGATGATTAACCTATGTTTAATAAAAGAAATAAGTTAGGGACATTTAACTTGATGCGTTAAAATGAACGTAGATCTTTTAAGCTCATGATTCGATGGATATCTTATGCATGTAAATGGTTTATATGATGTTGCTTTAGTAGCGACGTTAGGGAACCCCTGAGGACTTAAGTTGTATAAATCTTACATCCAAGAAGTAGAAAATTATTTCTTCTTTTAGAAATATGAAATGTGATGATGAATATTATTCTAGTTAAAAAAAAAAATTTTAAAAAAAAATTACTACTTGCATTTTATAGAGGTTTATGTCTTGTCCTCTTGGGTTGCCTAGCGGGGCATTACAAAGGCTCTATAGTCCTTCAATAATCATGCAATCCAATATGGATGTGGATGTCACCTTTTCAACAAATATGTTTTTTACCGTCTCTAAAAGAAAATTATTAGTGCTACAACTATCAATGATAAGATTACAAACTTTACTGTCACATTTTTTCCCTAGGCAATATAAACTCTTCATCTAAATTGAAGATCTCTCCTCATTTAGCAACTTTCCTTGTGACAAAAAATTCTCTTTCTACATCTTCAAAATACTCAAATTTGGCATCATCTTATACATGTGCAACTCACATCATCTTTAGGTCTTCTATTGTCCTTCCTTGATGTTTTTGGCAGACATATGCTACTCACCAATCCTACTATCACAACCCTTTCCTCTTTGCTTGCTTTCAAATATTATATTTAGCTTATCCTCTACCTTCAAGAAAAACTAATAAGCATTCTTAAATGTGGTCACCAAACCAAACTTAGCTCCTCTTATATACTTGGCTTCTACCAATTTATATAACAAGCTACCTTCTCCTTGTTGGCCTTTGAATGGCTTGTTATGGCCTTGTAGAACTCTTTTGTGCATTCTTTGACAAACTTGTCTCTAGCTTCAAATCTTGCATCTAGTATGATTAGAACTCAATCAATGGAAGTGAATTATCTCTTCAACTTTTCCACCATCTCATCTCGTTAGATTTTATTTTCCTCTTCTATATTTTTCTAGTCAAGTATTTCCTTCCACCAAATAATAGCATGACCTTTCAGCTTGGTCTATGCAAATTTGACCATCTCGAAATCTTCCACTTCTACACACTCAAACAATTCCTCCATATTATTGATCTGATCAATCAAATCTTCTAGACTAAGATTTTCAAATTACATAAAAACTTCAATCTTTCTCCTTTTTCTAAACTTGGAGATGGCCTTTAACATCTAACTTTCTCAAGGTCTATTGCTTTAAACTATTTCTCTTCAACCTCATACTTACGTTCATCACTTTTTCTTTCCTCAAACCTTCTACACAACTCTTCTTGTAGTGCTTTAACTTGTCTCTATAAGGCTTTCACTAAAACCCTCTTCTATTACAACAACATTTCTTCCACCACCATGGTTTCTTCATAGAACCATTCTAATCACTTTTCTCACAAACCCACAACCACAAGTCTTGATGCAAATCATCTCACATGCAATGATCTATTTACACACTCAAGAACTCTCACTCTTATACTACTTGATGAAAGGTTGCCCCACCTAGCACTCACACATAGCACAACAACAAATACTAATATAGAAAAATGTAGGAAGGAAAACAACTACATTTAGTTTCTTCAATAAAATGGAATTTGACATACATAGAAATTAAAAATTACAATGTTGTAGCCACACTACTACATTTGGGGCCAAATTTCGACAGACACTTTTGATGGGTACCTTTTTATTATGAATTTGGCATTTTTTTTTATAATAGGCCCTGATGGTGTCGATATTCCGATGGGTTTTAAATTGATTGTCAAAAATACGACAGTTTTAGGGTATAGATACAAACAAAAATTGAATCACCCAAATCATTTTTATTTCGATTGGAGAGAAAGGGAGTGGGAGAAAATGAGCGAAAGTTGAGCGCGAGAGAAGGTATGTGATTTCTTCATCTATTCTCCCTATGCCATCATCTTCGACTACAAATTTCAAATGCATTGCATTTTATTTGATCATGAATGCTCTCTAAAATGATCGCATTGTACTGGTGTTGTGTCCTAGCCAGTGCTTTATCTCTATTATTTGATGTTATTGGTGCGTGTGCTCAAGGATATCAATTCACTATTTTGAAATGTTTGGATTCATGTTTGTTGATATTACTGACATATTTAATGATGCCATTTTATATTACTAAGATGCCCACAAAAATGACCACATTCTACTACTATCGTGCCCTAGCCCATGCTTTAACTCCATTATTTGATGTTATTGGTTATCAAATTTTTTTGAAATGTTTGTTGTGGTTATCAAATGGATGGCCCATGAGCTTCTAGCTAGGTGCCATTTGTATTGATAGCTTAGGGCATCAAATGTATTGTATCATTGATAGTTGAGACTTTGTTAAAAGGAAATAGGACAAAGAATGATTTTGATTTGTTTTCTCTATTTTGATCCCTAAGTGGCTTACAGCCCTAGAAAAGTACATGCAAATTTACAGATGTAGTTGTAGGATACATAGCAACTGATAATTCACAAGAAATCCATGCATCCAATTTGAATAGCAATTAATACAAATAAATAGGGTCCTCCAATGGCCCAATCATCTAGACCTTGACAGTCCCCTCAACCATCGACCCTTCAAAAGTGGGTTATCATGCAATGAGTGAGTGATCCTTCATTCTCCCAGTCTGCCCTGCATCCAAACATATTGGAAATACACAATACAATGTATGCCCTCCCCTTCATTCTCCTGGTCTTCCCTACATCCCCTTGCTCCCTTTCTTATTAGCTATATCCAATGTTTCATTGAAGTCATGGCCAAGAATGAAGGTCACCTTCCCCATACCATTCATGGATTCTATCATGTCCCTTCTCAGAAGTAACATTTAATAATAAATAAAATTAAACTATAAAAATAAATAAGTAAATAATAATAAATTATAATATAATATTAAGTCTTTCAATTTTGAGAAGTCTTTAAAGAAATAAAATTATAGTAGATTTGTAGGGCAAGATGGTAGAAGGATTACTAGCATGAAGAAACAATACAATATAATCCTTATCATTGTCATGAAGAATAAAGTTTACTTAGACCAAATATGTTTATCAACAAAGAAGAATAATTAATTATTAACTTCATCCAAGTAAGTCATGACATTGAGGAAGGATGATTAATTGATAGTAATCATTTATGTGACAATAATGAAATAGTATTTATTGATGACCAATCAACTAAACCAATATAAAGATACAACATTTATCATGCATGGTGAAATACAATAGGAACATCAACAGACTTAGGTAACATTGCCGATTAATTTATTAATAGTAATGATCAATAATTGTGGTTTGGTAAGAAGTAGACAAGCATCGATTAATGCTCAATACCAAGTATTCACAATGATTAATATTGTTGAGAATCAATAATGACAACAATTAATAACATAAGGAAGTAAACTAATTAGTGTCATTTGTATAAACTAATCTGGCTATGTTATGAATAGGAATGAAGTTGAACAAACATTTCTCTCCAATTACACCCATTCTCAATGCACAAGATATAAATTGGAAACCAATCTCATTCTATCGGGGGATAATATATGGAGGAAGAATCGATTTGAGAGAATCTAAGAAATGACTATTTAATAATTTATTCATGAGAGGAGATTGGATAATATAAATTAAGCAAGACATTTATCAGTACATGGGAGGTTGCTGGCATCAACACAAATAGTTGGAACCCATATAAAGGAAATGAATTATTACAATGCTGGTAAGCATTGTGTGATAGAAAATTATGATGTAATGTATCTCTAAGTTAAATACTAATTCACATGCTATTATATTGAATCTTATTAAAAATAGGGAGCTACAATTAGCATTGGCATTACAATTAGCTTGATTTGGGATTGATTTGATCATTTTATTTGAGATTTAGGGCATCTAGTTTAGCTAGACCATTTTTAGGTGATTATAGCCCTTATTAGGCAATACAGTGATATCATGAATCATTTCACTAGTGATCTTAATAGGATTACCTCCAAGCCAAAAGAATTGGTCGTGGAAGTGTCTTAGTGTAATCTCCATCCGTTTATTTTTGTCAAACTCGTGAAATTCTACAAACTTTATGATCCCTAGATCATCCAAAAATGCATATTCAAGCTTCAATTGTTCATCATCATCATACAAAATCATCTAAGTGTCACAAGTTATACTATACAAAACACAAAATCTATCCAACTCCATAAAGTTGTTTCAGTCTAGAAGATCTACAATTCTTCTATGACCATAGATCTGACAATGTAGATCCATGCAGTGACTACTAAAGTCATAACATGTCTAAATATATTTGTATTTGAGATTTCATAGCTCCAAACACTAATTCAGGGGAAAATTGGGATTTCATAGATTTCATAGCAACCCTTAAAATTCCATATTATGAGCTTCATTTCTTTCCAAGAGAGAACAAGTCTCTCCTAGATCTTAACTTTCTCTGGTCTTTTCTATTCTCCCTCTTGTCCTCTTTCCTCCCGTATTTATCTTTTTGGACTTAGATTTATTTTTCATCACCTATAGTCTCAATTTCACAAATAGAGGACATGTAAATATCTTTAAATACTTCTTCTACCACAATGTCCTCTTGCCCCATCTTCTTGATCTTCCTGGCTAAAGCATATGAATCCACACATAATAACCCAAAATGAAGGGTTTTGTATCCTATAATGAATCTCAGTCACTGGTAATGCATGGATAGTCAAACTAGTAGTCTCCAAAGTATTCAATAAGTGAATATGAATAAATAAAAACTTTACTCTCAACTTCCCCAACCACTCCTAATCAATTAGAGGGATATTTCTAGAATATCCACTATTCCTATCCTTACCAACAATTCTTAAACATACTTTATCTAATATGATAATAACATGCTAAATTGAACCAATGGCATGTTCTTCATGTGGTACAAGGAAGATTTGGCTATCAAATCTTCCTTCGTGAAAGCTAAGCACGAGAGAAGGTATATGATTTCTTCATCTTTGATTGGTATCTTTGGTGGGAAACTTCTTTCGAGCCTCTAGCATCATATTTGACCACAAATTTCCAATGCATTGCATTTTATTTGATCATGAATGCTCACTGAAATGACTACATTCTACTAGTGTTGTGCCCTAGCCCATGCTTTATCTCCATTATTTGATGTTATTGGTGTGTGTGCTCAAGGATATTGATTCACTATTTTCAAATGTTTGAATTCACATTTTTTGATATTACTGGCACGACCATTGTATATTAGACCTTTATTAACAATTCATCATATTAGATAAAGTATGTTTAAGAAGTTTTAGTGTCTAAACACTCTACTAATCCCTCTAACCAATTAGGAGTGGTTGGGGAAGTTGAGAGGAAAGTTTCAAACATTCATATTCACTTATTAAATGCTTTGGAGACTATTGTTTTGACTGTCCATGTGTTACCAGTGAATGAGATTCATTAAAGGATACAAAACCCTTCATTTTGGGTTATTGTGTGTGGATTCAAATGTAGGTTTGATTTGGTTAATGTTTAGAAGAGATAAATAAAGTATTTAAAGACATTCTTACAGGTTTGGAGAGGTTTGAGAGGCACTTATCATGACTATACCCTCACAAACAACGGCATGGACTAGTTTTACTAACTTTCCTTTCTCTATTTTGAGGTTTCCTCTCTCTTCCGCAGGGGTACAATCAGAGGGTTCATTGACAAAATGATCCTTTCAATGGTTACTATGAATATGAATGATTTTATATAGCATATTTCTCATTTTACTTGAAGTTTGGAATAGCTTGTGCAAGGGTGAAAGTACTTTTGCTCATTTTGGTCGTGATTGTTCCCCTACACAGTCAACAAATATAACTGTCTAATGATTATATGTAATGTTGAATGGATTAAATACTTTATTCTTGGTAGAAGTGAATGGAAGGAATAGTGTTGGTGTTAGGTTTAATTTATTATTGAATTCAATGGTTTCCAAGATGTGTTGAGGAGTTTGCTCCTTTTTTAATGTTAACTATTCCTGCACAATCCACTCATACAACAGTGAAATGCTATGTGATTGACAATTTCATACAACTGGTCCTTTGGTATGTATTGAATACAATCCACTCATACAACTAGTCCTTTGGCATGTATTAAACAAAATAGAATTTTTGGCATATTATTATCATTCTATTTCTTTATTGTAAACATGCCATTGGTTCATTTTTGTAAATTTCATTTTGTGTTAAATTTTTTTTTTAATTTTTCCATTTGATAACCATAGTTAACATTTCAAAATAGTTAATAACATCAAATAATGGAGATAAAGCATGGGCTAGGGCATGACACTAGTAGATTAAAACTAAACCAATGGCATGTTTACAACAAAGAAATAGAATGATAATAATATGTTGAAAATTCTATTTGTTTAATACACGCCAAAGGACCGGTCCCAACAATTCTTAAACAATAAAGTATGTTTAAGAATTGTTTGAAGTAGTTTTCAAACATTAATATTCACTTATTGAATGCTTTGGAGACTAGTGGTTTGACTGTCCATGCATTACCAGTGACTGAGATTCATTAAAGGATACAAAACCCTTCATTTTGGGTTATTGTGTGTGGATTCAAATGTAGGTTTGATTTGGTTAATGTTTAGAAGAGATAAATAAAGTATTTAAAGATAATCTTACATGTTTGGAGAGGTTTGAGAGGCACTTATCATGATTGTACCCTCACAAACAGCGACATAGACTGGTTTTACTAAGATTCTTTTCTCTATTTTGAGGTTCTCATTGCCAAAGTAGCCAAAGACTATGTTAGGCTAATAAAATATGGGAATTCTCTTTACCACTGCAAATCTTTGAAGGTTTCTACACTTGGATGGATGTGTACCATTGTTAAGGGAATTGGACTGAGTTTGGCTTACCTCAAAAAGGTGAGGCAACATATGGAAAGGTTACCTCAAAGGGTTACCTATCAGAGTATCCCTTACAAGGGAGAGAATCCAAACACATAAAGAATATGCACATAAACACGGCAACTAAAAAAATTAAATGGAATACACCAAGAAGTACTAAATGATGAATGCTCAATTGTTGTAATGGAAAAGCATCAGAATTGTCCATTTCTAGAACTTGATTTTCTAGTCTAAATGATTTTTCTATAGTCGTAATGATTTTTCTAGAACTTGATTTTCTAGTCTTAATGATTTTTCTATAGTCCTAATGATTTTTCTATAGTCTTAATGATTTTTCTTTCCTAATGTTTGTTGCTCTTTATAAATTAGGCCTTGTATTTGAATTTTTGTTCACTGTTTTATTTTAGCTTGATATTTCATTCATTTTTCATATACACGAAGACTACACATGCTGATAAAAAAATGAGCTATTTGATTTAGGTTAACTATTCATGATTGTAAATGGTCAATATTTCTGATGCTACTCCTTGGTGTATTCCATTTTAAAATAATCATGTTTCTATGGATAAATGTCCCTTTGTGTAGAGAAAATTAAAGTTGAAAAAATGGTTGCAAACAAATCATCCTTCTTCCACCAACATTCTAGTCAATGTACAAGTAACGAGTCATTTGATTCATGAAAGACCATGTTTGACAATATCAACCGAGAACAAAATAAGGAGTATGTAGAATTAAGTGATTGTATCTTCCATTAGAGCCACTTCATATGCACAGGTGATGAACATGCATATTTTCCTGAGCGCTATTCGGAGCTTACCCAACAACACATGTAATATTGTGAAAATCACCACAAATCTATTTGTTATTGGGTCTAGCTCCTAGTATTTCTTGGTCAAATATGCATGTTTTTCACTTGTGCATGTACCTTCTATGATCAACACTTATATGCACAAGTGATGAACATTCATATTTGCCTAAGCTTTGATGAACATTCAGAGTCATGAGTCTTAAGATTGTACTTAATATAGCCAAGCTTCATTTAATGATACATTCAAACATGAAACAAACCATCCTTAAACCAAATTAAACTAGTAAACCAAAGGACATACTGATTATAAGTAAACTAGTAAACCAAAGGACATGCTTTTACTACTAAGTCTATGTTTGTTGGGCATACTAATTATAAGTACTTGACATATATCACAAATTTTTTTGATTGCAAGAAAAAATAGGTTTTAAAGGGGACCCAAAACCTGTACAAGCTAGAATAAAAGTATAATGTTAAAGGACACTAAAAAGAGAAAGGACTGGGGACCAGTCTGCCATAACCAAAACTAGCACAAAAACCTAAAAAACCAAAGACCAACAAAAAATTGACAGAAGGCCAATACCAAGGACCGAGGGCACTAGACAAACTCCTTACAAGTTTCATTAGCTTCCTACTTTGCTTCAGATATCTTCTTTATTATAGCGTTGAAGTCAAAGAGCTCCTGGATTCTTTCTTGAATCTTTCTCCTTTTCGTAGATTTGGTACATTTTCCTGGGCCTTCCTCTTCTAGGTCCTCATTATTCTCATTAGGTTTCTTGCTAGGGGAGCCAGCATCTAGCTCATCTTTAATGGTCATAAAATAGCCCATGGTCGAACCCATAAACTTATTATTGTCATGCATATGTTTTTTCATGGCATTCTCCATAGTTTCCATTCTAGCTTTCATTTCTTGCACTTTTCTATCCCCATCAATGTTCATATTGTCCTCCATAGTTTTCAAACCAGACTCCAGCTTTTCCTACAGGGAATCCACCTTAGAGGAAATAGAGTGATACTTTAAGTTTAAAGTCTTCATTTTCTGGAAATCCCATTTCAGTAATCGAAAAGAATACATAGAAGAAACCTTAGCATTTTGGAGAACCCCAAAGGGGGGATCAATTTTATTGTCCATATCTTCCCTTAGCAGTTGAACATTTCATTCCTGCATGTCCATAGTTTTAATGAAAGGAATGTTTTGAGAATTGCCAGGAGCATTCGCTTTCTCCGCACTAGGTGAAGTCGTCTCTGCATTAGGGGAAGTTTTCTATGCCTCCATAGCATCCTTTTGAGTATTTGACCCGACCTCCATGATGACTTCCAATTTAGAGGAGATGGGCATGTCATGATCTTTAGAGCTATCATAGTCCACCAAAATAGGCACCTTCTGACCACCAACATCCTCCTCATTCTTATCATCCTCATTGTTACTCTTGATTCTAGAGGTATTACCCATCTCCATAGTACCTGTAGCCTCTTCTTCACTATTGTCATTTTCCCCCAAAGCCATTTTTTAGACCAAGGTCGAAGAGTAACTATCTTCCTCAGTAGAGAGGATGCACTAGCTAACCCTCCTCCTTCGAGGGATCATTTTTCAAGAAGTAAACCCTAATTCCTATTTCATAAATTTTTGGAGGGTTTCAAAATTTGTAGAACAAAAGGATTAATCAAAAAGGGAAAGCTAGTTATTCGAGGCAAAGAAATGATTGGGGATTCCAAGGAATTCAAGGGAAAAACCTTTATCCCCACAAAGTCATGATTTGAATCCATGAAATTGAAAGGGGACCTATCCTTAGGGTTTGAAAAAACCTAATGTTGTGATTGCCAGAGATTTTTCTAATCATATATGTCATCTTTATAAGTTTTCAAGGTTTCAAGTATGGAAAAACCTAATGCTTTAAATGTCACTACATCTACAAGGGTTTCCCCAATGTCAAGGAGAAGGAACACTTTCCTCCTCACACTTTTTTAGTGGTGAACAAAGGGGACAGTTGATGAAAGTTAAATAGTTATGGGTTTTTGTTCCTTGTGTTGAGGTACATGAAAGACCTCTTAGTAATAAGACATAAGACCTTTTTTCTCTAGCTCTGATTATCTAGGGATTGGATGAATCTATGTCTACATTTTATTCGCAGAAAAAATTGCACATGAAATATATTGACATTGTTTTCTTTCAAGTTATTTCATCTAATATTTATCTTATTATTTTAGAATCAAAAGATCTTAAGTTAAAAAATGCTCAAGAACACTTTATTTGGTAGGGGAAAAACTTAGTTTTTATGTTTTCTTGAAAGTTATTTTATCATCATTCACAAGATATTAATAAGAATATTCCTATTTAGTTTACTCTTTCTTTAATCTCATATGAATTTACTTATATCCTAGTATTTTAAAAGGATTAGGCAATTCCTTCTGGAAATTTCTATTATCCCATATTGAAATTGGTTGAGGGTTTTTTTACTATGTAAATTTTTATTCTAGTAATCCATTCAAACTATGAATGGTATCTAGCATTAGCATCTGGAGAAGGACTTTGATTGGTTTACTATGTCTATTATTTTGATAGATTCTTCTTCTTTCACAAATGGAAAAAAATGGATCAGCCTATTCAAACCCGAAAAGATATTTTCAATGACCCCTCTTTATTCCATGATGTGTATGCAAGTTCCTAAAGAAATTAACAAAATAATTGAGAAAAATATGTGGAGTTTCCTTAGGAATGGGCGTCAAGACAAAGATAAAAGTCCTTTATTGGCATTGGAATAGATATGTAAACCAAAAGGTGCAAGGGGTGTGGGTTTGAGAAGATGAAATTTGATGAATGAGGTGATGGGATAAAATCTTATATGGATGATGTATAGAAACCCTCAACAAAAGTGAGCCTAGATTCTCTCAAAAAATTGTTTGGATAGTCAGAATAAAGACCATATCCTCATTGATGCTGATCCAATTAGAGGTTCTTCAATTTGGATTTTTATGATCAATTGAAATAATGTAATCACAAATCATATTACATGGAAGCTTGGGGATAGGGAGAAAGCTAGATTCTAGGAGGAATCCATTGAAGACTAGCCAACTTTAATTGCTAGATACTATAACAGAGGTTTGAGAGTCAAAGTGAAAGCAGCATGAGGGGATAAGGTTGTAGATCTCTTGATCTAGACAAATGAGGAAGGGACAACTAAATGGAAATGGAAATATGATAGTGTATTGAGACTCAATTAGGAGGAGGATAGGGAATTCCACCAGATAAGAGAGAGAAGGAAATTTTGTATATTGGGAGATAAAGATGAGATCATACACCGTGGATGTAAAAATGGTGAGTATTCAATGTGTATAGGATACAAACTACTGGAGGTTGTAGACATGGTTGAGAAAGAGAAAACAAAATCATTTTGGAACAAGTAATGCCTTCCAAAGAAAGGTTCCTTTACTTGGTTGGCATGTAGAGGCTGATTCTTGACACATAAAAGGATGATGTTATATGGGTAGGCCTTATTTTATGCCCCATGTGAAAATGTGAGGTCAAAAATATTGATCATCTCCTATTGCAATGCAAAGTTGTGCCTGAGTGTTGGCAATTTGTGCTAAGAAAACTAAATCTGCAAGGCACTTTTCTAGTGAATTTTAAGAAAATTTTACAATGTTAGAAGGGATCGAGGCATAAGTCTTATTTTTCATGTATTTGGATGATATACCCATCATCTATTGCCTAGGATATTTTAAAAGAGTGAAACGGGAGAATATTTCAAGGCAAGGAGGAATTAGTAGGGAGTTTGTGTGCCAAAATAGAATAAATCATACTAGAATAAGTTAATGTAGCAACCTCAAAAAAACATCGCCATAAATATCCTTTTAGATTATCATATTGCATTCTATAGAGATCATAGAACATGCTGAAATAAGAACACATTAATGGGTGTGTCAAGGTTGATCTTCAAACAGGGTGCAAGGAAGAAGTGCAATGGAAAGCTCCTAATGAAGGATGGATCAAGGTGAACTTAGATGGAGTTGTTAATGGTAATATGGGACCTTTGAGAATGGGATGTATGAAAAGTCATTCCAATGGCAATTTTATTGCAATCGGTAAGAAGACAATATGAGTAGGGACTAATAATGAAGTAAAAAGTTAGGAATTCTTAATCCATTCCTATTCCATTGAAGCTTTGGGAATATTTTGAAAAGGATGGCATGGGCTTTATTGAAGGATTTTATCTATGATTGGGAGCTCAAGTTGGAAACTGGTACTTCTCAAAGCTTGATGAATTATGATGTATTCTAGTTGCAGTTGATGAGTGCTTGGTAATAAATTGAGAGGTAGAGACATGGGTGGGGCCATGGTTGTGAAAGTAGAAATGGAGAAAGTGGAAGACAAAGTGGAGCTACTGGATGAGGAAGAGTTTGAACGTTCAAATGCACACCTTGAAGAAACTGGGATCATGGACTTGGGTTATAGATTGGCACTATAAGATGAAATTTTTTGATGCATGAGGTGTTTAGATCTTCTTATTCCCATGTGATGTTGGGTGGTTTTTTCTATGTGGTTCATGATTTGTCATGCACTGGAGGCATATGAGAGTTGGGTGATTCATCATCTTCCTCATCGTCTCATCCTTTTCCATAAAAAATGTTTAAGTCCAGTCATGGTTTGGGTTGTATAGTCTATAGAAATGAGTAGGGGTATGAGAGAATATAAATTTTGATGTGGTATATATAATGTATATACTCTATTTTGAAGGTAGAAGGGTAATTTTGTACAATTTATCTACCCATCAAGGATATGTGATTGTTGTGAATTTTACCAGGTGGTTGAATTTTTGGCACTATTGGGTAGGAAGTTTTTCTTTTAGGTGGAATGGTAAAGGAACATCTCAATTGTAATGCCTTATTATAAATATTAATAAAATAATCTTTTACCAATCAATAAAATGAAGGTAGGTACTAAATATATCAAGTGGGATATATGGTTCTCAAGAGTGAGCTATAGTGAATTTTAGGTATATTTTATTTCAAAGATAATGATCATACCAAATCCATTTTTTTGATTCATTAATAAATAATTTTTCTATAACATTCAATTTTTTTCACTATTAAACTTGAAACTATATCTCTTAAAATATTTTAAAATATTTTAATTTATCATTTCTTAAAATTTCTAATTAAATCAAATCAATCATAATTTTATATCTAGATAAATTTACAACCATAATTTAGTCAACATGATGTACATTTATAATTTTAATTATGTCATAAAACATTTTCACTTTTAAGTATGTCATAAAATTCTAAGAAATTAAAAATTATAGACTAGTGGCGAAAATAATCAGGATTTAGCAAAAAAGCTTCAAACAAATTAGTAATAGAATACAATGATACATTATCTTGTATTATTAGTTATTCAAGTCATCTCATGAAGAGAAAGAGGCATTGTATTGAAGGATGGGGAAAGGGAAAAATCCTTCCACCATGTGGTCATCTTATGATGTCTCTTCTTGACACTTTTGGGTGCTAAAAGCCCAATATGAAAATATCTTCTACGACAAAAGGATACCCCCTCATAATCAAAAGGCCATACCTAAATTCCCTTCAAGGTTTTGAGATTGATTTATGTATGGAGCCCATAAACAATATTTATTTCCACTAAAATCCATTCATAGGTTAAATGTAGGAGGTTTGATGATTCTTCGTCTAGTATCAAAAAATTTCCTAAAGAATCACCAATAACTTGCAAAAAGGAATCAAACCATAAATGTAAAGGTAGATTTGGAAGTCTTACCTAGAGTGGTATCCTATCAAAAGCTTCTAGATAAGGGAAAAAGGTCAGGTGCCAAGGCTTTAGCATTAGAGGGTTCTTATTATCCCATCTCCAAAGACCCTCACGTGAAATCTTCTTCCTATCTCCAAAATTTTCAAAAATTCCAATAAAGAATCCCCTTACACATGGGTATAGTTGAACATATCCCTTCATCAATGAATCCTAATTCATTGTTATTCATTAGTTGATTTTTCCTAAACTAGGCCACATGCCCTAAAACCTTCCATCCAAATAAAGCTCATAGAAGATAGCAACATTATTGTCTACTTCCTTCTCAATCTCATATGTCATATCAATTTTTTTGGCCTCATCCTTTTTGGGTATCATCACACCAGAAACATTTTCCACCTCCATCATCAATTTATCCCTTTCTAAACTATAAGACCCATTTGGGAGTCCTTATGAAGAGGGTCCCTTCACTACAAACCCTAAACCTCCATTATCCTTATAGCTAACCCCAAGCTACCCTCATCATTTCTAGATAGGTTTCCTATTTATCAGACCCTTTAGCTCTTGAGGGTGATAGTTGTTTATTCATCCTTACATTAGAAGATTTTCCTCCATTTTATTTATCCAAAGAACCTTCTAAACTATTCAATGAGGGACCCCCATTTTGAAAACTCCTAAAATCACTTTTCTTCATTCTATCACCATGGAATCCATCATTGAAAACCACTCATCTATTAGTTTACACATAAACACTTGTAGGTCTCGGCTGAACTATCACATCCACTCCACCATCTAGCAAGTCAAGGGCATACTTGTTTCCATGTCTTCCATGTCCTACATGAAAAAGAGCTACAATCAGATGCATTCACCCTTCACACAAGAGAAATTGTAGCATCAAGAGAAAATGGGAGCACCATTTCCTTTCCACACATATTTTTATCACGAATTATAGAGGAAAAAATAATAAAATATAGTTACAATGTTTATTTAGTGTTAAATCTTAATTTGAAATTAAAAAATTATTGTATAAATATTGATCTTTTATATTTTTGCACTTTTAAATTTTTTAAATAAAAGTAAATTAAGACTCTTATATAAGATCTAAATTTATTATACCACAAACATCCAAATTCTTAATAAACACAATTTTTAATTAAAAATTATTATAATTTACCTACAAACTATACTATTATAAAATAATACATTATCTAAATCCAATAGCAAAATATATTATAATTAAATATAAATAAAAACATTTTTTTCAAGAATATTGGGATATTGTTGGATTAGATGTTTCCCGTGCCACCAGAAACTTCTTCAGAATGGGGAATCTGCTAAAACACCATAACAACACCTATATTGTGTTGGTCCCTAAGAATAACAACCTAGGTTAGAAAAAATTCAGAGAACCTTCTTGTGGGCTAGCTCTGAAGAGAAAAAGAGGATGTCCCTGGTCAATTGGGAAACATTTTGTTTGCCAAAATGTCTAGGTAGTTTAGGTTGGAGGAGAATTGTCTTGATGAATAGGGCCATCACCATGAAAGTTGCCTAGAAGCTCATTGAAAGGAAAGCATACTAGTGTAGGATAATGGAAGCTAAGTACCTTCAAGGGAACCCCTATGGGATGATGTACCAAGATAATGACCTCCCCAATGGCTTCAAACTTTTGGTGAACATCTGCAAATGTAAAACTATGCTTTCAAAAGGTTCTTTTTGGCAGCTTAGAGATGGGAGATCCATTAGATTCTGGAATGACTATTGGATTTTGAACTGCCCTAACCTTGGTAGTAGATTCAACCCCCTCATGAACTTCCTCCAGCCTATACTTGGAAACAAAACCTCTAACTATATTTCTGGAGGGAATTGGAAAGATATATCTAGATTTGTAAGAGACAGACTGGAACTAAAGCATTTGGTGAATAAGCTCATGGAAGTTTTGGGAAATGTCAGAATTCTAGGTTTGGGTGGTCAAGATTCCATCATTTGGGCCCCTAATCAAGTGGGTACCTTCTCGGTCAAAATGGCTTACAACCTTGTTATGAAGGAAGAGAATAATCTAGAGGATTGGATGAAGGTGTGGATTCCTTAGCTCATGCCAAAAATCAACTTCTTCTAGTAGACCCTTATGAATGGTAAAGTCTTAACCTAGGGAAACCTCATAAAAAGAGGCTTCTCCATGGCTAGTAGGTGGGTCCTATGCAAAAAAGAAGAGGAAAAGGTGAATCACCTATTCATACACTATGACTTTGCCACTAACATTTGGCAGGATGTTATTGGAAAATTAGGAATCTCATGGGATTTGGGTATTGATGTCCACCAATTCACTATTTGGAGATCTCCCTCCAATCATCCCCTCCTCCAGCTCCTATGGTGAATTCTTCCTCCACACATCTGTTGGGCTATTTGGAAAGAAAGGAATAACAAGATATTCAAGGAGTCTTGTTCCCTGCCTGAGGCTTGCCTCTATCTCAAAACCAAGCTCCTATGGGATAATGCCAAAGAGAATAAATAGAAACTCCCATCGGCACCTCCCTCTTACTGAGAGACCAATATGGCTAAGAATTGGAACCTACTAATTGGCTTCTCTAGGTTTGACAACTCCAAGTTATTGGCCAGGAAAGCTACCCGATGGACTATTCCGCACAGTGGTTGGACCAAATTAAATTTTGATGGAGTGGCTAATAATCTCACCCAGGGTGGGGGGGTGTACTAAGAGACCACAATGGAAATTGCCTCTTGGTTTATGCGGGGCCTCTTAATAATTGCACGATCAATCAAGCTGAGGGAATGGCTCTATTGTGGGGAATTAAATTTTCCATTCAAATGAACATTAGACTGGTGGAAATTAAGGAGGATTCCAAAGTGGTGGTGGATGCTATCAAAAGAAGAGCTAATGCAAGGTGGCAGGTAAGCACCATAATCTTAGAAATCCATGAGCTTCTCAATAATCTCCAAGGCATGACTATTTCCCACACCTATAGGGAAGGAAATCTAGTGGCATATTTGATGGCTGCTATTGGTCATAAGAAAACTAGGCTATGTAATTGGGAGGAGATCAATGAGCTACCTAGGGAGCCTCAGCAATTGATCGGGCGGGAGAAAAGTGATACCAATAATATATAATATGTGCCAAGTTGTCAACTACATTAAAATCCCTACCTTGTTTACATGATGGTGTAACTTAATGTTGTTTGTGATTATGAATAAGTATGGACAAAACCCTAGAATGGATCATAATTTCCTTTCATGCGGATACGTGTGGAGAGATAGTTATCTGCATCAACAAGTTTTTCTAGTTAACAAGGACACTAAGTGCAGCCCTGGCGTAACTGCTAATTATTGCACTTGGAGATCTGAGGGATATCATAGTACGGAGCTTGAATCCCCAAAAATAGCCCAAGGTCATCCTTTTACATATTCTTTCCTCTTTAAGTGGTTAACTCAAAACAACTTATTTAATGCTCTAGTTCACGAAGTCTGGCCCTGCAATTCTCAAGAAAATCTAGCGCAGGATAAGGAGATTATCGATATGGGAGGCAATACCTTATGCATTGAACTAGATAAAATTGATGAGGCATTCTCCTCTAACACTTTGGTGACCCACTAATATAAAGAAAGTGGTATTTTGGGTTTCATGGAGTGCATGAAAGGTGGACATGATGAGAAATTATCCAAGTTGTTCATCTTGTCCTGGAACAATAGGGAAGTTTCTATTGGAGGTATTCACTTCCACATCAATGAGGAAGTTATAGCTGAGGCAACTAGGCTCTCATTGGAAGGGAGAAAGTATAAAAAGACCAATAGGAAACTGGACCTTACTAGCCTCAACCAATTCTTTAGGGTGGGGGAGAAATCGGTGAAGAAGTCTGGAGGTTTCAGTTGCGAGGAGCTCCCAGAGTTTTGGCCCAAACTGTGCCTCATTGTGATGAAGTATTTCACCTTGGAAGGTAAATTTACCATGTTTTACTATTACCATTTACCATTTCTCAATCATATCAGGAATAAGGATCTCATATCCATTCCCTTTTACCTCCTTTATTCTATTGAAAGTAATATCATGGACATTAGGGAGAGCCCTAAAAAGAGATCCCTATTCTCCATCAGGGCCTCTTGCTCTTCTTTTTTAACTTCCATAAGGCCGTCTACCCTCCCCCCCAATAGCCCCTTGTTATCCAAGAAGTCACCCATGAGGATTCTCCTTCAAAAATTGACAACCCCACTCAATCCAAGAGAACTAGGAAACTAATCTTGTCCCAAAAGATGGAAAAAGTCATAAGAGATGCGTGAAAAACCCTTTTAAAAGAATGGAAGAGCTTGACAAATCTCATGTCTCAAAGTATTTAGAAGCTAAGGAAATGAAGGAGATTGAAAGTACCCCTGAGACTGATAGGAAGCCCAAAAAGTAGAGGATTTTGGATAGCCACGTCAAGTTGGAGGTTGATTTGGGGGGCTCTACCCACTGGTGATCTAATAGAATTGCTAAGGAAAAATGTAAAACTAGAATCAGGGAAACTACCTTGAAGGAGAAGCCCCCTTCATAAAATGACTCCCCTTCCACTGAGTCTATTGAGGGCTCTTCTAATGACCACCTGATCTCGGACAGGAGTGGCACCACTCCCCCCTAAACCCCTAGCAAACTATGGAGATTCCCCGGAACATCACCCCACCCCCGGCCTCCCCCATGAGAAACAAACCAAGTTCCCCCATACTAAGTACCACTTTGTGTGTCTGGATAGTAATGATAGGTTTAAAGGCTCCCTTAACCTAAAATTCTCAGAGCTGGACAATGAGATATCTAGCCTCAAATAGGACATGGAGGACATCAAAAACTGCATTATGGATACTAACAAGTTTTCTCTTAAGTTCATGCACGTGTCGGCTACAACCCTATGCACTGTGCAGGAAAATTTGGTTGGTGTCAAACTAGAGGCAAATGAAGACAACAAAGACCTCTTCCTATTCCTACAGGAAGAGTGGGCCAAGACCCTGATGTCTAAACATCTGGGTGGGAGATCTTAGCTACTTCTTCCATGAGGTTTTTATTTTTGTTTAAGATGCTCCCCTTTTTGAGGGTTTTTTTGTTTGGTTCCTAGTCTAGCCCTACATGGCATGCTACTACTACTTGCAATATTTTTTTTAAGTACTTCTTAAGATACTTTGGTTTGATATTTTTGAAAAGAATTGTTTTATTTGTTTTTGATAGAGGGAGATTAGATATTGTTTTCCTATTGACATTCTGTTGATGAACTTCTCTCAACTAGTGTTATTAATATGTTGTTAATGTGCTTCTAGTCCTTTGTACCATAGGCCAACACCCTCTTGTTTCTATTTCTATAAAAAAAACCCCACCTCTATGCTAGACTTCAAACATATTAGCCTATGTAACACATTTTTTAAGATGCTCACTAAGATCTTGGTTAATAGAATGAAGCCCCTCCTAGACAAACTGATCAGTCCTACTCAAAAAGGTTTTGTTTTGGGAAGGCAGATCTTGGATGCGGCCAACTCCACTCATGAAATCATCCTCTCCATGGATAGGACCAAAGCATCAGGTATGGCTTTCAAACTTGATATCTCTAAGGCTTATGATAAAGTTAATTGGTCCTTCCTCTATAAAATCCTTACTAGAATGGGCTTTAATGACAAAGTTATCTGCATTATTCAATAATGTATGCAAACTTTTAGCTTCTCTATTTTGGTCAATGGCTCCTTGGGAGACTTCTTTCAACTTGAAAAAGGTCTTCAATAGGGCAACCCTCTCTCCCCCTATTTATTTATTATGGTGGCTGAGGTCCTTAGTAGGAATCTGACTATTCTCTATTCCATAGGAAGAATAAAGGGAATCAAATATGCTTCCACTCTGTAGAAAGATATTCTAGAGAAATTTGTGGATGATACTTTCCTCTTTGGGTACTCATCAATGATTGAAGCTAGACAGTGGAAGCATATTTTGAAGAAGTATTCCTTGGCCTCAGGATAGTGAATCAACTATCAAAAAAGAAGACATTTTTTCTTCAACACCCCCATCGAGACCCAAACCAGAGTGCTTCAAATTTTGGAATATTAGTTAGCTTCACTCCCATCTACCTACCTAGGCCTCCCTCTCACTATCAAAGAGGTCTCCCAAGATTTATGAAATTCCATCCTGGAAAGAACTGAGAAAAAACTTTCTAGATGGAAGGGGAAGATTCTGAGCAATGCAGGTAAACTTCAGCTGGTGGCCTCTACTCTTCAAGGGATTCTTGTTTACTTTTTGCCCCTCTTCAAAATCAAAATAAACATGGAAAAAAGGCTAGAAAAGATACAAAGAACCTATTTGTGGGCTTGTTGAACAGAGCCTTCACCATGAAAGTGGCTTGCAAGCTAATTGAAAGGATAGTGGATTAGTGCAAGATAATGGAAGATAAGTACCTTCAAGGGCACCCTTATGAGATGATGTTCTAGGATAATGACCTTCCCAATGGTTCCAAACTCTAGGAAAACATCTTCAAATGAAAAACCATGCTCTCTAAGGGGGTCTTCTGGAAACTCGGGGATGGGAGATCCATCAAATTCTGGCATGACTCATGGGTTTAGAATTGCACCATCCTAGGTGGAAGGTTCAGCCCCTCATGAACTACCTCAAACCTACCCTTGGTAAAAGATTATCCAACTACATGTTTGAAGGGAGATGGAAGGATATAGCTCTTTTGCTCAGGGATAGAGCTAAATTAAAACATGTGGCTTATGAGCTTATGGAAATCTTGGGGAATGTTAGGATTCATGGAATTACTAGTCAGGGCTCCATCATCTAGGCACCCACCCAAGCGGGAACCTTCTAATTAAAGATTTCTTACATCCTTCTTCTGAAGGAGGAGAATAATCTAGGAGATTGGAGTAAGGTGTGGATCCCACACCTTACTCCAAAAATCAATTTCTTCTAGTGGACGCTTATACATGGTAAAGTTTTAACCCATGATAACTTCATAAGAAGAGGATTGTCTCTGGCCAGTAGATGTATCCTCTGTAAAAAGGAAGAGAAAACTATGAACCACCTATTCATACACTATGAATGCTCAACTACTATTTGGCAGGTCATTATTGAAAAGTTGGGGGTCCCTTGGGTTCTAGGAAAGGATGTCCACCAATTCATTGGTTGGTGATCCCCCTCCAATCACCCTCTCCTCTAGCTCCTATGGTGGCTTCTTCCACTACACATCTGCTGGACTACCTGGAAAGAAAGGAACAATAGGATCTTCAAGGAGACTAATTTCCCACTTGAGGCCTCTCTCCATCTAGGCACCAAGCTCCTATGTGAGAATGCTGGCTTGGGTAACTGGAAAATCTCCTCAGCACTCCCCTTAGCTTGGGAGATCAAACAACTGATAATTGGAACTTATTAACTAGATTCACTATGTTTGACAACTCCAAGTTGATGGCTCAAAATGCTACTCAATGGGTTGCCCCGCCCATTGGATGGACCAAATTAAACTTTTATGGAGAGGCAAATAACCTTACCTAGAGTGGGGGTGGAGTGCTAAGAGACCACAATGGTGATTGCCTCTTGGCTTACGTTGGGCTGCTCAAAAATAATATCATCAATCAAGATGAAGGCATGACACTCCTATGGGGTTTAAAATTTTCCATCTCCATGAATATTAGACTGCTAATGATCAAGGGGGACTCCAAAGTGATAGTGGAGGCTATCAAAAGAGGGTCAAATGTGGGGTGGTAGGTGAACACCATAATAGTGGAGATTCAAGAGCTTCTTGATGTTGATTTTGAACAACCTCCAAAGCATGACTATCTCCCATACATATAGTGAAGGTAACACATTGGTGGATTTTATGGCTGCCATTGGGCTTAAGCAAGCCAGGCTGGTTAATTGGAAGGAGGCTGATGAGCTACCAAAGGAGACCTAGTAGACGATCAAGTGGGAGTGACATGTCATCAATAATGTTTAAAATGAGCCAAGATGTCACCAATATTGATGAGGGCCCAACCTTGATTTCATACTGGCTTAATTTTATGATTAATGTAGTGATGACTATGTATGTGCAAAACTCCATAAAAGTTCATAATTGTCTTTTGTGTAAGTATGTGTATAAGGATAGTTGTCAGCATCACCAGGTAATTTTGATTACCAAGGACACTAATAGAAAATTTGGCTTAATTTCTATTTATTACATGGATTTTGTCGTACAGAGATCGATTACCCAAAAATCACCCAAGCCCTACCTCTTATGAACGAAAATATCATAAAATAGTTATCTCAAAAAGACCTATTTTTTACCCTAGTGTGTGAAGCTTAGCCCTACAATTTCTAGAGGACTCTTGTAGTGGAAACTGGTCTGGTCGATATGGGTGGAAAAAAATTGTGCATAGAGCTAGACAAAATCGAAGAGGAATTCTCCTCCGACCCCCTGGTGATCCACTACTACAAAGACAATGGCATCTAGGGCTTCATGGAAAGAATGAAGGGAGGTCATGATGAGAAAATATCCAAGAAATTCATATCCTCCTAGAATAATAGGAAGGTGTCAGTTGGGGGCTTACACTTTCAACTAAATGAAGAGGTCATTTCTAAAGCGACGGAGCTATCAATAAAGGATAGAAAGTATAATAAAACCAATTGGATGTCGTACATTAGAAGTCTCAAAAATTTCTTCAAAGTGGGCGAAAAACCAATAAAAAAGTCCAGAAGTTTCAACCGCAAGAAGCTCCCTGAGTTTTCACCCAAGGTGTGTCATATAATTATCAAATACTTCACTCTTGAGGGTAAATTTACTGTGTTATTATTATCATTTTTCATTCCTCAAGTATATTAGGAATATGGACCTCATTTCCATCCCTTTTTATCTCCTCCACTCGATTGAAAGAAACATACTAGATATTAAGGAGAACATAAATCCTAAGAAGTCTATCCCCATCCTTCACTTGGCCTCTTACTCTACCTGTACAACTTCCATAAAGCCATTTTCCCTCCGCCCCAACATCCCATTGTTATTTAAGATGTCACCCATCAGGAAGTTTCCCCTTTGAGACCAATAACACCTCTCAATCCCTGTCCTAGTCTTTATAGGAGATCTAGGAGACTGACCTTGTCCCCTAGGATGGAAAAAGTGTCCCCCAAAATGGTAAAAGCCATAAGAGATGTGTGAGGAACCCCTTTAAAAGGGTGGAGGACTTAGAGGAATCCCATGTCTCTGAGTCCATGGAAGCTAAGGATAAGATGGGGGTTGATAGCACCCCTGAAACTGAGAGGAAGCCCAAAAAATGGAGGAATTCAGGCAGCTAGATTGAGCTGGAAGTGGATTTGGGGGGTACTTTTTGGCGCTCTAATAGGATTTCCAAGGAGAAATGAAGGAAAATTCTTGGGGAAATGGCTTCTGAGGACAAGTCTTGATTGAAGGATATGGACACCTCTGCCTCCTTTGGATTGATTGAGGGCTCCATGACTGAACACTTAAACTCATCCAAGTCTTGCAACACTCCCCCCTAGAATCCCCCATCGGTGATGGATAATATGCCTCGTAGCAATACCCCACCCCCGCTCTCTCCCCACACCCAACAAGCCAAATCCCCTCACATTGAGCACACTACGATGGCGACAGATGAGAGTGACAGGTTTAAAGGCTCCCTCAAGTAGAAGTTCAATGAGCTTGATAATGAGAACCTTGGCCTCAAACATGACATGAGAGAAATCAAAGCCCAGGTCATTGATTCAAAAAAAAATTTCCTCAAAGTCATGCACGCATCAGTTCTGACCCTGTGTAATGTGTAGGAGAAGATGGCTGGTAGTAAATTGGAAGCTGATGAGGAAAACAGAGACCTCTTTGTGTTTCTACAGAAAGAGTGAGTGGTGACCCTGATGTCCAAACATTTGGGTGGGAGATCCTAGCTGCTGCTATGACCATGATGTTTTTGTACTAGCATGGGCATGTTAGTCCTAGGTCCCATTTTTTTCCTTTCCTATTTTGTGGTTAAACTTTTAAAATTGTGGTTTAGCCCTATGTGGCTTGTTCTTGTTAATGTGTTATCTACTTTCTGGTTATGCTACTCTGGTTCATTATTTTTGAAAAGGACCTATATGTTTATTTTTGATAGAGGTAGACTAGACACTTTTGTTTCTGCTGATTAACTGCTATGCGACTAGTGCTATTAATATGTTGTTAATATTCTTCTAGTCTTCTCTACCACAGGCCAACACCCTCTTGCTTCTTTTTCTATCAAAAGTAAACTTAAATTAAATTAATAATAATTAAAATTTAATAGTATTATTATTTTGTATTAAACTAATTTATTATTACATAACTTAAACAAAATAATAGTTATTATTAATTATTATATATATTTTAATAAATATTATATTAATTTTTGTTAAAGCATTGTAATTTTGTTTGAAAATTATTAAAAATTTTAACCTTAAAATGCTTTCAAATATTTACAACTATTTTGATAATGTATATGTAAAAAATTTCTAAGCGAAGCGTGAGTAGTTCCATGAGACATTGAAACATCAACTAAAAAACATGACTTATCATATAAAATGAAATTAAATAATGAACCTCCCTCAAAAAAGGGCTCGCTAAAATATTTTAACAAGCCAAATTTGAGAAATCTAGTTTTTAAAATATGTTTTGTAAAAAATTATATAACTTTACTTTTAGTTAAGATAAATAGTTAAGTTCAGTTGATGCCTATAGTTCTAGGCCTACCTTAAAGGAACTAAAAATATCAAATGTGTCAACGTGAATTGGATGAATAATCTTCTTTAGAGAATAACATTTTCATAATAATTCAAAAAAACTCCACAATGCTACTCATTACATTTTAAAAAGAAAAGTAAACCCCTTTTTGAATGTATTATTTCAAACAAATAAATTTATATTTAAATATAATCAAAATTAAATTTAAATTATTATCTATATAATTAATTAATAAATTTATTTATGTGGGAGATTTCATTGTATTTGCAAAAAATAAATGAATATTTTTAAAAATAAGTTTCAAAGATCAAGTAATTTATGATATCAAAATGTAGTGGTAAAGTTGTTTTGTGGATATATATTTTGGAAATGACAATAAATTGTGATATAATACAGTTAATTTCTTTCTTTATATGAAAACATGATATAATTACAAAATTATTATCTTAATATAGCTAAAAAAGTATCATCATAATAGTAATTTGTGAAAAAAGTTATGTTTTAGATAAATAATTTGTATAATAAATGAAATTAATTGTTCAGGTTTTAGGAACATTGCAAATGTAATAGCATTATCTCATTGTATGTGTTTTCCAAATGCAACAATCTCTTACATTTATATTGAGAATGAACCAAGAAGAGACATGTCCCTTCATTATTATGTAATTAATATAATGATATTTATTATTCACTAGTATTGAGTCATAGTGTTTATCTGACTGAAGCTACAAAACATCAACACTCCTTCTTAGCTAGGGAGGATAACAAATATTACCTCAAGATAATATGTGAGTATAACTAATAATTTTATATTTATATCATTTTACTGATATAATGAGTATTGGTCCTCAAGTATTAAGTCCATAATACTTACCAAATACTCAGAGCAATAGTCTCCAAATATCAACTCACAAGATATTCACCTAAGTGTTCAAAATGATTATTATGAGTAATGGTCTTCAAGTATCAAATCCATGATACTCACCCAGATACTCAGAGTAATGGTCTATGAATATCAAGTCCATGATATTCATCAAGTACTCAATGTGAGTATAGATAATCATTTAATATTTATATCATTTTACTGATATTAAGAGTAATGGCCCTCAAGTATCAAGTCCATGATACTTACCAAGTACACAGAGCAATAGTCTCCAAATATCAACTCACAAGATATCCAACTAAGTGCTCAAAAATGATTATCATGAGTAATGGTCTCCAAGTATCAAATCCATGATACTAACTGATGAAGGATGCTTCCCTTAATACCACAAACACATAACAGAAATAGAGAAACAACAACAATATGCAAGAACAGAAGATTGGCTTCTTATTATCTCCACAAATGTGGAATTACAAAGTTTTAGAATTACAATATAAAAAGCCACATGGGCATTCCCTTACAATATTCTGTAGGACAAAGCCTCGAACTATTACCCAGAACTATTCTAAACTGCCTAAGACAATAATACAGCCTTCCTTATATAGGCAATTTTCCACCGCTTGGGAAGGTTCCAGAATTTTAGCCAATAAGGCCGACCAAACTTAGAATTATTTTATTTTACATTTTATTACATCATATTCGGCTCAAGATAACCTTTGAAACCCGAACAAAATTTTTGAAGAAAATTATTTTCCGCCATTTCAGGTGGCCCAACTTCCGAAGACCATAAGTCATCACCAGTTGACCCGATCAGCTATTATAACCCCATTTCAAAAATGCCATGAAGCGCTCTACAGGCTTGACCCACGCAAGTGCCCATAACCCAAATTTTTGACCTCATCTGGGGCCTCTAAAGCCTTCAAAACTGAGTTCAAATTTTTTGTACCTTGCTACCAATACCAAAAATCTTCAATATCTTCCAATATACACTTGATCTGGCAATGAAACTTTACTGGCAGACTTATATGACCAAAATGAACCTCCAAGAAAGAAATCAGATCATTCTGAGCACATACAAAAATTACCAAAAATAGTAACTTTCCATAAATAGCAGCTCTGCACAAAATAGCCCTTATTGAATATAAAAATAGAAATATTTTTTTTGGGTGATGCAAGATTGCTCTTACACCCAGGATGCTCCTGCATCAGACACCCAGGGTAATTTGAGAAGTGACCCTGTCACGACTCAGGTGTGCAGAGAAAAACCAAGACGGCTAACCTCCTCCTTTGTTAGCCATGATGAATCTTCAACAGGCCATCCTTTCCACTTGACAAGATATTCTTCATATGTCTTGTTCCTTGTGCTTCTGCCAACACGACTGTCCAGTATATCTTCGATCTCCTTAGTGTCTGAACTAGTTGCTGGAATACTCCACTGTGCTGCTGTGATCTCATCTTCAACACCTCCTTCATGATACTTTGTCAGATCTGAAATGTTAAAAACTAGTGAAATATTTAGCTCAGTAGACAATTCTACCTCATATGCATTTCCTGAATCATGTTTCTTCAGTATCCTACATGTTCCAAACTTCTTCATTTTCAGCTTGTTATATGTACCAACTGGAAACCGCTCCTTTCGCAAATGAACCATGACTTCATCACCAACCTAAAATTCCTTATACCTCCTTTTCTCATCTGCCTTAGCCTTATACTGTGCATTTATCTTGGTAATATGCTTCCTCACCTCCCCATGGATGTTCTTCAAGTGTTCTGCAAAATCTTCAGCTTCAGCACTACTTATTTCTCCTTTATCTATCTTCCTCAATTCAGATGCATTTCTTGGACTACTTCCATATACACTCTGGAATGGTGATTTAGCAGTGCTCCTATTGACAAAATTATTGTATGAAAATTTCGCCTGTGGTAAAATCAAATCCCATCTTGTTGGCTTATCTCCAACCAAACATCTCAGCAAATTTTCCAAACTTCTATTCACCACCTCTGTCTGTCCATCAGTTTGTGGATGATGTGATGAACTGAACTTCAAATTTGTCTTCAATTTCTTCCACAATGTCCGCTGAAAATATCCAACAAACTTAGTATCTCGATCTGAAACTATGGTCTTTGGCAAACCATGTAGTCTAACCACTTCTCTGAAAAACAATCCTGCTACATGAACAACATCATTAGTCTTCTTACAGGGAATGAAATGTGCCATCTTCAAAAATCTGTCAACCACCACAAAAATTAAATCATGTGTCCGCTGAGTTCTCAGTAAACCAAGAACAAAGTCCATACTGATATCCTCCCAAGGCTTCTCCAGTATAGGTAATGGCTGATACAACCCTGCATTCTGCTTCACTCCTTTCACCATCTGACATACTCTGCAACTCTGTACAAACTTCTTCACATCTTGCTGCAATTGTGGCCAATAATAATTCTCACCAACCAAAGCAAGGGTTTTATCATGACCAAAATGTCCAGCCAATCCTCCACTATGCTTCTCCTTGATGAGATTCTCCCTCATAGAACCTCGTGGAATGCACGACTGACTCCCTCTAAATAGCATATCATCCTGGATGATGAAATCCAACCATTTCGTCCTATCTAGAGTAACAGGTTCTATACAAGCTTTCCAAGCTTCACCAAACTCAGGATCCTCTGGATACAAATTCTTGAGTTCCTTGAACCCAACCACTTCAATTTGCATTTTTGTCAGCAATAGTTACCTTCTGCTAAGATATCTCTAGAACAAGAGGGTATACAGGTTACCAGAGGCACTGACCTACGTAGGTTATCTACAATGTGAGTAGGGAGGTGTCATCACGTAGATCCACCCTTGAGTTTAGTCCTGAAGGTTCCTCACTGAACCGACGGCACTCAAGCGATCATACGTGGCACCGATATCTCTCATGAAGACAAGTATATCGATGATGCATCTAGCATCTTCCCGCATCCATCCTTAGTCTCAACTAGCACTCAAGGCATGGGCGAGGTATCTCACAGATTATCTTTTTTAATGTTCTCCTAACTAGATCAATTTTTATAATGTTATCACTGGGATTAAGAAACTTGACAATGGATGATCCGTCAGCCACTTGTGGGCCTCGGCGATCCATTGCAAGCCACCCCCTACATCACATCTAGATAACCTACCCTAGTTTCACAACAACACCCATCTTGGTTCGTGGCCACTTTTATCATAATAATTCCAAGTAAACAGATAAACAAGAACCAATCATAATCCCATTCAAGGCATAAAACCACTTGGCCACTAATTCAAATTTAATCCAGCAGGAGGTAATAATCAAAGATCAAATAGATATCTCAACCATGATCTCACATTCACACTTTATCCATCAGGCAATAGAAAATAGAATTCCGCAACACATCATAAAACATTCAACAGCATGAATAACTGATATCCACATCATATACCCGGCCTCTGGATTTCACCCCCTAATTGGCCATCTATCCCGTATTCAAATCAACTACATCAATGATGTAATTCACATGCACGTACAATTACACAATAAGAAAATAGTGAAAACACAATGAGATAACACTTACTAATATCTCCCTAATATCCATAAATATTGATTATAGAGTACATTCATTATCTAATTAAAAGATTACATTATAACCATTAAAATCATGGACATACTGTCGAATATACTTTAGAATACTAATAATGTTACAAATCAAACACCCCTAATTACCATATGCTGATCTCATTCGAACTATGCCACTTAGATAACAATAAACTACTAATAATAATGCTATAACATCTATTGTTAACATTCCATTGCTAAGGCTAAATTTAACTACCAAAAATAACCATAATGAATTCACTAGTAGGATAAAATAATAATTAATAAATCATTCTCATAATAGAAGTAATATTCTAAATTCAAATTTAAGTAATATCTCCAACTTATATTGCTCAACTTTTAACTTTTTAAAAAAAAACATGCTTAGTGTTTTAACAAAACATATCTTATTAATGACTAATCCAATTATAATTAAGCACCCCTAACACCTAGCACCTAGCCCTAGGACCTACCCTCCAAATCATCATAGTGGATATAAAAAAAAAAAAAAAACATTTAAAATGAAACAAATGGGTACAAGACCCAAGGTGGGCATCCATTGTCAAAGAGTTTTGAATATGCAATAAATTTGCAACATGGCCTATGCTGGAAACCCACGCCACTTTCATGTGGGGCTGCATAAATATTAATAAGGAGTGGGGAGTACTTGTTCAAAGTCCAAGGTAAATGCAAGTGGATGGAGGGGCGCCAGACTTGGAGGATGTGTCCAAAGCAAACAAGGAAAGATGTTTATTGCATGACCAAGTGGATGGGGCGTCAGACTTGGAGAATGGGCCGAAAACAATTTAAAAATATGCCCAAAGCCATTGGGGAAAGGGTGAGGAGACATGTCAAGTACATGTTAGGTGTGGGAAGAAGTAGGAGATTGATATGTGGCGTTGGGGAGTGGGCTTAGCCCCCAAAGTAGATTTAATTACATATACATTTATCTATTTTCAAAAAGGGTTTGTCCTCCAAATTTGAAGTGGGTCCCACGCCAAGTTTGAATGAGAGTTGCATTGAATTGAATATACAACTTATTTAATTTAAAGTTTGAATATGCATTATTCATTTTAGAGTTGAATATGCATTTAATCATATTATAAAATACTAGTTGGTAGGAATAATATTAAAATACTGACTGTGTTTTTTTTTTTGAAAGGAACTGGTTTTCCTCATACATTTTCCAGCAAGCTGGAAGTGTATTTTTGGTTTCAATACTTAGTTTTTTTTTTGTGCTTGCTTCTTTTCTTAAGGACTTTAGTTGATTTTGTTATCCAAGCAAATGGTGTTTTGCCTCCAAATTGTTTTCTAAAACAATATATTAGATTCTTAATTTCAGAATGATATATATATATATAATCAATTAAATGAATAAATGGCAAGTAAATGGATCTAAATACAATGATTTCCATTGAGATTATGAAGCATCAAGCTCTCTTGCATTTCAATTTGGTTTCTCCTACGGTTGAATTGAGAGGGTTTATAAGTTTGAAACAATGAAATCTCACAAATGTAAACTAAATTTCTCATTGTTTTGTTTTCTCACTTCACATTTAAAGAAGGTAAATATGCTCTCTCATTAATGGAAAACTTAAAACTAGAATGGAAACATGATAAGGGAATTCGAAACCTACCTGATTCTCAAAGCAGGTTGATGAAGCCAGCCTCTCAACTGTGATCCCAATGTGCTCCACAAACTCAATCCTCCTCTTCTTCCTCTCTTCTCCTTCTCCAAGCCTTCTCTTCTTCCTCTATTTTCTTCTCCAAAAATTGCATATCAAAAAGTAGTGACAAGTCTATCTCTTTTGCCTCCAAATTGGCTTGGAAAGTAGGGAAGAAATATTTTATTATTTTCCCCCTACTATTCAAGTCAACTACCTAAAATGAGACAATTTAAAATTGTAGAATTTCTTTTTTCTTTTTATTTTCAATTTATCATTTGGTTTAAGTTATATCACTCAATATCTCAATATTATATAGTAAGCTATGCATATATATAATCATATATATACAATTAACGTATATACAATTAATAATAGTATAACCATAAGGGACATAGTGTAAGCATATGTATCTGATTATGTCATAACATACTAATAACATAATATTTACCAATGTGTCAACATAATTTCAATAACTATCAGAGATCAGACATGAGATCCACAAGGTCAAAATGCAACACTGACATGGAACAACACCTAAGACAATATCATGCTCAACTGGGAAAACATATATCGGATTCGTTCTACCAGAATGAATTCGATTCAGGTAAGTCAAGTTATGTCCCATCCGTGGTTTTAGGATGGTTAGGTTAGGTTAGGGAATTGGCCTAGGTGCTAACTCCCCTTCTCCGCCATTGAGACATCATAAGGGCATGCTCATCCTGTCAAGCCAGGGAAGTCGATGCCTGGTACCTGCAACCTGCATAAGAACCATTGCATGTACATGTGCATATATAACATACTATCAGACAATGGTAGGGATGGCTAGGACGTGTGGACCCGACTAAATGCAGGTAACTACGCCTCCTCCTCTACCATACATGCATGTCAACAGAAAAGAAAACATATATGATAACAAACATGATACCATACACATGCGGGTATGGGGTAAGTACCAAATATAATCATCATCTAATTACTTCAATTTATACATGCATTTGAAACATCATATAAAATCCATCATTACTAGATTTAGCCTTCACGTAAAGTTTTGTTTCAGGTTCAAACATGACAATTAACATCCAAACTATAATTGTTTAATCACACACCAAAATATAAATATAACATGTGATATATGTCTGATCTAATCAACCAAGATAAAACGGTGTCAAACTAAACATAGTATCAGCAAAAGTAAGATGCGAGGGGTACTACACATAGAACCTCGTGGAATGCACAATTGACTCCCTCTGAATAGCATATCATCTTGGATGATGAAATCCAACCATTTCATCCTGTCTAGAGTAACAGGTTCTGTACAAGCTTTCCAAGCTTCACCAAAATCAGGATCCTCTAGATACAAATTCTTGAGTTCCTTGAACCCAACCACTTCAATCTGCATTTCTGTCAACAATAGTTGCCTTCTGCTAAGAGCTTCTGCAACTCTATTAGACTTTCCACTCCTGTCTTTCAAAACAAATGTATAACTCTGCAAAAACTCAACCCATTTCAAATGCCTTTGATTCAATTTTCCTTGACTATTCAAATATTGCAAAGCTTGATGATCAGTATACAAAACAAACTCCTTAGGAAGTAGATAATGTCTCCACTTTTTTAATGCCTGAACTATAGCATAAAATTCCTGATCATAAACAGAATATTTCCTCTTGGTATCATTTAACTTCTCACTGAAATAAGCAACAGGTTTACCTTCTTGGCTCATAACAGCTCCTATTGCAGTACCACTAGCATCACAATCTACTTGAAACACCTTATTAAAATCTGGAAGTGCTAAAACAGGTTGTTCTATAATTTTTTGTTTCAACAATTAAAAACTCTTTTCTACCCCATTAGTCCACTTAAACTCTTTTCTATCCCCTCTCATTGTTTCAGTCAAGGGTCCACAAATACTGCTAAAATTTCTGATAAACTTTCTATAAAAGCTAGCCAAACCATGAAAAGATCTTACCACAGTAGCACTCATTGGAGTAGGCCATTCAAGGATAGCCTGTACCTTCTCTGGGTCCATTTTTAGACCTTCTGCTAAAACTACAAATCCCAAATACACTAACTCTTTCTTCACAAAATTGCACTTCTTCAAATCAATCAACAATTTCTCATCTCTCAACTTCTCAAACACCATACGAATATGCATCATATGTTCCTCCAATGTCTTGCTAAAAATTAAAATATCATCTAGGTAAACAATGACAAACTTACCCAGAAATTCTTTTAGAACCTCGTTCATGAGCCGCATGAAAGTGCTCGGTGCATTGGTTAGCCCAAAAGGCATGACTAACCACTCATATAGTCCTTCCTTTGTCTTGAAGGTAGTCTTCCATTTATCTCCTTCTCTGATCCGAATATGGTGATATCCACTCTTCAGATCTATCTTTGAGAAATACACAGTTCCACTCAAACAATCCATAATATCATCCATTCATGGCAATGGAAACCTATACTTGATTGTGATTTTGTTTATTGCTCTAGAATCTGTACACATCCTCCATTCTCCATTCTTCTTTGGTGCTAATACTACTGGTACAACACATGGACTCAGGCTCTCCCGAATCAATCCCTTCTGTGACAACTCGTGTACTTGTCTGTTCAACTCTTCACTTTCTACTGGTGTCATTCTGTGTGCTGCCTTGTTTTGCAAACTGGCTCCTGCAATCAAATCCATCTGATGATTGCTCTTCCTTACGGGTGGTAATCCATCAGGTACATTATCAGATACAATATCCTGAAACTCATTCAACAAATCTACAACCTCTACAGGTACATCCTCTACTTCTTCTTTACCAACTTTTGGAATTAAAGCAAAACACACATGCTCATGCCTCATACCATCTAGGAATTTTCTTCCATCAAAAAATGTTTTTCTTGCATTACCACATACCTTTTCTTCAGTCTCCTTCAATGGCTTTAGCTTATGTTGCACTCCATTCTTTGTCAAGGAATAGGTATTCGCACGACCATCATATACAGCACATCTGTCAAATTGCCACGGTCTACCCAACAACATATGACATGCATCCATAGAGATGATATCGTATAGTACCTCATCTTGGTACCCGCCGATCTTGAACTTTACAAGGCACTGTTCGCTGACCATGACCTTGTGGTCATCCTGCACCCAGGCAATCCGATATGGATGTGGGTGTTTTTGTCTCTTGAGCTTCAACTTTGTCACCATCTCTTCTGACACCAAATTATCAGTGCTTCCACTATCGATAATCACATCACAACATTTACCCTCACACTTGCATCTAGTGTGAAACAGGGTCCTCCTTTGTTCAGGTTCATTCTCACCACTCAGCAAGACTCATGTGTTAATTAGCATTTCTCCTCTTTCAACATCTTCAAAATTTGATGATCTAGCATCTTCATCAACATGTGCAACTCTGGCCTGGCCTTCATTTCTTCTATCTGTTCCGCCTTGGCGCTGAGGACATTCAAATGCCCTATGACCTTCTTCTCCATAGTGAAAACATGTTCCACGGAAGCCACCTCTTCTAGATCCTTGTCCTCTTCCTCTTCCTCTTTGATCTCTATTATTCTGATCCTGGAAGTGATTGGAATTATTTCCTCGCTGATTCTGACTACTACTGGCCTCATCCTTCTTTTTTGGATCTTCATTTCGGCCACCATATGACCGTCCACCAGATCGTCCACCGTGACCTCTTCCATTTTGTGTGCTCTCAAACTTCTTGTTCAACTTTTCCTCTACTTTTAGGGTAAACTGGTATGCCTCTTCAATACTGTTCATTCGAACCAGATTCAGCTCCTCCTGAATGCCTGACCTTAACCCATTAAGATATCGGACAACTTTCTCTTTATCTGCGTCTGCATAGCCTGTTCTGATGAGAAGTCGATAGAACTCCTCTGTATACTCCTGAACAGATCTTCCTGCTTGCTTCAAACTCTGCATTTTCTTCAGTAGGTCAAGCTCATAATCAACAGGAATGAACTATCACTTCAATTTATCCACCATCCGATCCCATCTCATGATTTTCTCCTTTCCCCTTCTATTTCACTCCAACTGAATCTCTTGCCACCATATCTTCGCATGACCTTTCAGTCTGGCCTTTGCAAATTTGACCCTATCAGGATCGTCAACATCTTCATACTCAAAATATTTCTCACATTCATTGATCCAGTCGATCAATTCTTCTGGGTTAAGATTTCCAGAAAATGTAGGAACCTCAATCTTAGGTCTTTTCCCAATCTTAGAAATGGCCCGAAAAAGTCTTTCTTCCTCCTGGTTCACAATTTTGACTTCTCCTTCTTGATATTCTTCTTCAGCTTCATCCTCGCTTTCATCTCTGACATTAAAATTCATTCCTCTACGAATCTCTTCTTGCAATGCCTGCACTTGTCTCTGCAGCTCTCTAACCTCAGGTGTCACAGCACCAGCTCTTCCGCCACGTTCTCTTCATGGAGGCATTTTTGTGATTCGCACTGAAACCCTAACTACGGTCCTGGTGCAAACTACCTCACAGTCGGCGATCTATTTACACACTCAAAAACTCCTGTTCTGATACCACTTGATGAAGTATGCTTCCCTTAATACCACAAACACATAATAGAAATAGAGAAACAACAAGAATATGCAAGAACAGAAGATTGGCTTCTTATTATCTCCACAAATGTGGAATTAAAAACTTTCAGAATTATAATATGCAAAGCCACATGGGCATTCCCTTACAATATTCTGTAGGACAAAGCCTCGAACTATTACCTAGATCTACTACCCAGAACTATTCTGAACTGCCTAAGACAATAATACAGCCTTCCTTATATAGGCAATTTTCCACCGCCTGGGAAGGTTCCAGAATTTTAGCCAATAAGGCCAACCAAACTTAGAATTATTTTATTTTACATTTTATTACACCATAGTCGGCTCAAGATAACCTTTGTCACCTGAAGAGAAATTTTGAAGAAAATTATTTTCTGCCATTTCAGGTGGCCCAACTTCCAAAGACCATAAGTCATCACCAGTTGACTTGGTCGACTATTATAACCCCATTTCAAAAATGCCACGAAGTTCTCTACAGGCTTGATCTAATGCAAGTGCCCGTCACCCAAATTTTTGACCTCATCCGGGGCCTCTAAAGCCTTCAAAACTGAGTTCAAAGTTTTTGTACCCTGCTGCCAATACCGAAAATCTTTAATATCTTCCAATATAGACGTGAGCTGGCAATGAAACTTTACTGGTAGACTTATATGACCAAAATGAACCTCCAAGAAAGAAATCAGATCATTCTGAGCACATATGAAAATTACCAAAAATAGTAACTTTCCATAAACAGCAGCTCTACACAAAATAGCCCTTATTGAATATAAAAATAGAATTATTTTTTTTGGGTGATGCAAGATTGCTCTTACACCCAGGATGCTCCTGCATCACTAACCCAAGTACTCAAAATATCTAGTATGGTATGTGCACTAGTATCACATATGTGATACTTACCATATAGACTGATCATGGCATGTCTATAGATATTACATCACATAATATCCACCATGAAGATCTCTAAATCATCTATGGTTTATTTAATGATATCAGCCTTATGATATCTACCATGATGTCTAAGAGATCCTAACCATCATGACATGTCGACGGATATCAAGTCACATGATATCCATCATGATGGAGATGTTCCAAAGTCGTCACCTCACAACATCAATCAAATACAAGTGTTCATTGTTGAAAAGTCATCACCTTTCTCCAATGTTCACAGGAGGGCCCATAAGTCCTAGAGTTACACACATGAAATCCACCTTGACTCATCTCAGCGGGTGGATCCATTATGGCTCATCACAAAGGGTGGAAACAAGGACTTTCACCTTAGACTTCTCTCTCAAGGAGAAGAATGCAATAACATACAAGGTAATAGATCACATATATTGAGACTTCTTTTCATCTAATGCATCATTCTCCAACATACCAAGTTTATCTCGAAGGTACACAACCTCCCCTCTAGCAAGAAACTTGATGAGAATATCAGCCATATGTTCTATAGTGATAATGTACCCTGAATAGTATACTTATGTAGTATATCTCTTATATAGTTTGCATCTCTCTAGGTGAACCCCAAGTTATGTAGGAGCTAACATAAAAATATTTCAGCCAGCACACATGAGACTTAGTCTCATAATCATAGTCCTCTAGATGCTTCCTTTAAGGTCTTATAATAACCTCCTCACCTCCTTGTCCAAGGTTGTTTTTAGATGAACTTTCATACTCCCCCTGAATCTAATATCAACCTTCTATGAGAAATTCGTGTCTTTGTTCTTTAGTCTGTATTAAGGTCTTTTCTTGACTGCCCAACCATCTATCTAGGAATATCATGACCTAGGGAAACCATCTCAATATGTTTTACTCCCTCTGAATCAATATGACCAAGATCCTTTGAAATCAAATGAGGCAGATCCTCTAGATGTTGTACTAACTCCCTCTAAAGATTTGAGTACTAACATCAACATTTAAGCTTCTTGTCCAAGGTTGCATCTGATGGTTCGTCAGACTTCTTCTAAATTTGATATCAACCTTCTGACCTTCTTGTCAAAGTTACCTCTGAAGTGTCAAACTCCCTCTGAATCTGATATCAATCTTGTTTTCCTGTAGGAGCATCCCCCAAAAAAGATCAAGGCAAATAGCTCTTATAGTACATATACAAATACAAATAAGAGATTAACTAAAATAAATACAAGTAGTTCTCAAGATATAATAATCATAAAATACTTATCTCTCTCCTTATTCAGAGGACTATGAAATCACACCACTCTATTTCCTTTAGCTATTATCATCAATATATGGAAGCCTACCAACCTAAGAAGGTATCCAATGAAGGTACAAACATCTATTAAGCTTACGAATAGCAGAAAATATGTCTTTCCATTTGTGTAAACCCTTCAATATATGTTCTCCAATTGACAGATCAACTCAGAATGAAGCTAAACACTGGTCTTTGATACTTTGTTACACCAACCAAGATCTGCACACATGAACTAAGCTCTCACAAACCTTGAGTGAGAATGTTCATTTCAAATGGCTTCCCAAAAGCTTCATCGACATCTCACAACAACAACTTCAATTTCCTTTTTTCATGCAAAGGTATTTGTAATGCATAGCCTGAATACTTGAATCCATTTTTTTTATTTTTTTATTTTTTTAAGTGTCTAATGTCTTATGCTTCAGTTTCCCTGACTGATTCGGCTCCAAGGGATATCAACCCCCACAACAACAGGTTTGAATGATAACATAAATTTGTTAGTTGATGTCTCACGCTATCAGAAAATGCATCCAATATGACAATTGATGGCTCGTTAGTGCAAACACAAATGATCCCCATGAGAGGACTAAGTCATTTCATATCAGTTTGATACTGTATCTATAGCCATCATTCAGTATCAATTGTCGTGGGATGGAATATTCAATTAGTTTACATTACAGATGGAAGAGTCACATCTTCACTATTGTTTTTAGCGAACCACGAACATCCCAGATTGGCAAAATAAATCATTTCCTTGAGCACCAACTTTCAAGATAGGAACCACTTAGCATATAATAGAAGCTATCCGACCTTCATACAACCCACAAGTATGTGTTCCATCAAATGGCTTCCATCTCAACTTTACAAACTACCATTGAAGGGACTATTTCAGGATGGTCTGGTTGTCATGTTCTTCCACAAGGAAATCACTAGATGTCTTCATTTACGGGCCTTACTAGAGTTTTCTCCATTTGAGCTATACTTACATCATTCTAAGGATAAGTAATCATAAACTCTTAATCCTTATCGAAAAGTGGGGTCTCTTAGGGAATCAATGTCACACAAGGTATAATTTATTTTATGTTCCTCCAACCGCGGTTATGACAGTCCTAATGTATACAAGGGGTTGGATTCAAGCAGGGTCCTAGTCAGTCATATGACCACATGTTGCAGAGGTGAAATAGTTGTCTATTCAGTGGGCGCTGAAGGCACGTGCCCCACCTATAAAGACAAACTCCCACTTATGAAAGAAAATACACAATCCCTATTATGAAATGACCATCTCACGGGACCGACAATCACAACTATGCACTATCACCATTGGAATAACAAATTGTTCTCATATATGACAAAAGTCTGTCATCCTCGGAATAGTTCACTTTTGAGCTTGACTGATTGTCGTTGTCTATGTGGGGGGGGTGGGGGCGAGTTGGCTTACTTGTTGACAAGGTCACCCTAAGCCTTCATGGCAAATATTTTCCACTACAAGTGTGCAAAAAAAAATGTCAGACAATAGTGAAGCCCTGATCTGCTAAAGATACCGCTGAGCTGAGAAGATGTACTCCCGCCTCAACACGGGAATAAAGTTATTGTCCTCTGCCCGATCTGTGATAATGCTCTATGAACCTAAGAATAGATGAACCGCCAAATAGAAGCTAACCTCACAAACTCTTTAAGGATGCCTTTCGCTGATGAATCGAATGGTCTAATACCGCGGTGGACTTTAGTTTCATTCGTAAACTCTTCTGACTTTTGCATCCACAACCTTTGCACTGTGAATTCAATATATATTACTCGCCAATAATAATTGAGTCGCTTCCTTGATCGGATGCACATATGATTAAGGATGATGATGTTAGATTACTCCCTATAAATTTTCTAATATATAGAGTCTGCACTTCCCTATCATTCGTCCTATTGTCAAGACAAACTTGTATATATAAAATCTGCACTTCTGTTATTCGTGAATCTTATAGGCTGGTAGGGAACCTCATTCTGATACCATGTTCAGGTTTTAGGATCATTGCAAATGTAATAGCACTATCTCATTATATGTGTTTTCCAAATGCAACAATCTCTTACATTAATATTGAGAATGAGCCAAGAAGAGACATGTCCCTTCATTATTATGTAATTAATATAATGACAATTATATATATATATATACACATACTAGTATTGACTCATAGTGTTTATCGACTGAAACTACAAAACATCAACATTAATAAATAAATCTAATAAAATTATATGAAGCTAAATGACTAAACTTGATTTTTGTGCTGATACTTCCAAATTAAACATATTTTTAATTAGATAAAATAGTTCCACATACATATGTATCCTTCTTAAAATAAATATGATCGAGATATGTATTCAAATATTTTTGCAAGTCTAAGATGGCAGATAACTTCAACTAAAAACGTTATTTTAAAACCAAATAAATTAATATGAATAGAAACGTGAATACTCAAGATTAGGGTTTTGCTTGTACACAGACAATTCACCATTGAGGGAAAATTTGATGAATTTTACCGTCCCTTCTACGTCATGACTTTGAATACGTAATTTGAACAAATCCTATTTACTAGTATTACTGTAGATTTATGGCTCCCTCTATAAATGGGTCGTTACATAGTATGGTATTCCATCTCAATCTTTACTAATAGCCGATTATTCAGTGGAAACGCAAAGATTTTCCTGTGCATTTGATTTAGCAAAGGCTCCCAGACTTTAAGATGGGGAGTATGATTGGTATGAAAGTAAGCGCAGTGCTTGCGGTGGTCTTGTTTGTGTTTACGCTCCATGTCTCTGCACATCGGTTTACAGTTATGGATCAGCAGTTAGATAATTGTCCAAACTGCTGCAAGAAACCACCACCATGCTAGAAACCCAGCATGCTGCAAGAAACAAGGGCAATGGTGCTTTCTCACCTCCACCCCACAACAAGCCTGCTTTCTCATAACAGAACTTGGCCGCTCATGATGTGGAAGGGCCTGCGTCCAAGTCTCAACCTGTGGACAGCTACTGAAACACGTATTCATCTTTCTTTTCTAATCCGCACTCACTTGGAACATTTCATAAATTAGAGCAAATGATAAAACTGCAATTCCTTTTCTACAATTCCTTGCTTCCCCTTAACGCAAATGTTTGATTGCACTCAGCTCTTTTGTCGAGCATCAATGGCACGAACAAAACTGCAGCCAACTGATGGGACGGCATAATTCTTGAAATGGCTGTAATTTCACCTTCATTTATGTATAGGTTTGATATATGTCGAGTAGTGTTTATTTATTTCAATGTTTTTCATGCTAAAACTAATCTATGTATAATTAGCCGATAGGCTTTGTCCTAGGGAGATGCCTTTCAGCTTTTTAAGACATTCATGTAGTCTTACGTCGGCAAACAAGGAACGACTCCAAAAATTCGTGAAACACGGGTAGTATTAATTGGCCAGTTTTACTTCTCTTTCGAATTCTAATATCCGGCGCGCAGATTGTTTATGGCTATTGGTTTGCCTTTGGAAACTTATTGATTATTTAGAAAACCATATCCGCCTTTTAGAAATTAGCCTTTTAAATATTTCTTTGTTTAAAGAACATGATAATGGATTCCTTAGAAACTTAGAAGGCTGGTTTAATGGTTTTGGCTATGTTGGGATCAAAATGTACCTTTGTATTTTTTAAATAAATTAAAATTCACAAAAGCATTGTATTATAATTTTTATAAATTAATTAATAAATCAAATAAATTACTTAATCGGATGCATTTTGGCCCTGCATAGACAGCGCCTGGTTTAATATGGTACGAAACATGTCAGTGCATTATAAATCTATATGATTTGTTTTCAGCTTTGTGTTGGAAATTTAGCTTTAGCCTGTAAGTAATGATATGGTATGTAAATTCCTGAAGAGTATTACTTGGCCTTACTTTAGTCTAGGTTGGTATTTTTATTTGTTAAGGGCCTATTTGGCGCCCTGGAATTAATCTGGAATAGGAATTATTTAATACGAGAAAAAAATAATTTTCTGTTTGTGGCATTTTTTGAATTCTCGAATTAGAAAACTAATTTCCATTTTCGGCCCAATGCTTGCATTAATTAATTCCAAAAAATACTTGAAATTCATATTATTCCAAGAATAAGCTTTTCATGGATTCAAAATTACAATAAAATGTATAAGTTTTTCGGGTCTGTGCGTGAACAATTAAGGGATTATAATCTTACTTTTTTTACAATTTTTTTTTTATAATTTTTTATTTTATAATTTTTTTAAAAATAATTTTTTTATAATCTTATTTTCAAGTTAATAATACATATTTTAATTTAAAAATATATAAGTTAAAAATACATATATTTTTTAATTAAAAAACCAACAACAAAAATGAAAAGTTCAAAAATTAAAAATTAAAATTAAAATTAAAAAAATATAAAATAATCCTTATTCCAATTTCACATTATGGGATCCAAACACAGAATAGATTATTCCAGCTTTCGTTTTGAGGATTAATTAATCAGAGAATAGGTCCTTATTCTAGAATAGGCCTATTCTGGATAAGTTTATTTCATGCACCAAACGGACCCTAAGAGTGTTTATTCCTCTTTTAGAGATTCCTTCTAAGTCAATGTTAGTCAACTTTCTTAGGATCAACTTTCAAAAGTTTTCGATTGTTATTTTCTTTGGGAAATCTGAAAAAGGAGATATTTTATATAAAATTATTTTCGTGTTACATCTTTTAAGGTAGTAATCATGGAAATTAGAGTATTGTATTGTAAATTTAATTATTTGGTTAGAAGTGTTATTTGTTAGTTATTTATGAATGAGATTTAATCAAGGATAGTAGTTAATTAATGTAGTCTAGGTTATTAGTAATTTAAATTATGAATACTTTTATTTAATTGATTAAATTTACTAATTTAATTGAAAGGATATTAAGTTGTGTTATTTCTTTAGTCTTTTTTATTTTAATTTTGAAGACCAATTTCCAATTTCTAATTTCTTTATCCAATCTTTTATAGGAAAATAAGATATTTAAAACAAACATCACACTATTTTTCAAATTGAACTATGATTTTTAATCTATTTTATTCTATATGATTCAATCTATCTATATTTATGACAATCAACTTTAAATTATATCAATCTAAATAATCTTAAATCAACTATAATTCATATAATCTATTATTTTTTAGATTTATTAATGATAATGTTTCCTCCAACTTTAAAATTAATGAAATGAATATCATACTTTATATGACTTTCCTCTTCTAAAATCAAACTACTTGTTTCACGTCCTACCTAATTTGATTGCATTAAAGTTTTCTTGAGTGCTTTTAACTTCTGACAAGGATTCTTCTTAATATTTTTTGTCTAGGTTGTCCATGTTATCTCTATTTGAGCATTAAAGATTATCATTAACTTATCAAAGACATCGGTCGGTTACCTATGCTACTCTAGTCAGTAAAAGTAAGCACTTCAAGATAGTCAGTCAAGTCTTTACACCGAACACTAGAGCAGTTCTACCGAGCATCAGTGTACACCGATACCAAGCAACTATAAACACTGAGCAGACTGGACATCAAGCACCACTATAATTACTAAGCAGTATATAAATTATTTACCGAGCATTATAGAAAATAGAATTGTAATCAATAATGGCATATTTATCTATGCAAACGATTACAACACAATCACAAAATGTTTTACCAAGATCAAGGAACATTTATTGTAGATATATTCATTAATTGCAATGATGATCATTATGTAATTGTTAGATCTAGGTTATTTTTGTGCATCGTAGATCTTAGGGTTTTCTCTAAGATATTGTAACCTAATTTTGTTAAGCGGCATAAGCAGTATGCTATATAAATGAAATTCCTATCATTTTGGATATGTAATGGAGCGAAGAAGTTCTTGAAGCATCAACCAACTTTAAACTATCAGTTATCAGAAAGAGAAGAATAGAATACAGAGATAATCAGATTAAGCAGAATCAGACAAGGCTACTGAGCAGTTCAAAGTTGAGATCTACACATGAAAAGGTGATATCTATTTAGTATTTCATAGATCTGTATCAGACAAGATAGAGTTGTCAATTTGCAGATACTTTCTATTATTTTCTAATCATTGTAACAGAGAAACCCAAAATATCTTAATAGAGTAGACCTAATAGTCTTTTATGTAAATCTCTTTACCGAGTGCACACTCAAGAAGTTTTGTTAAAATCCTATAACTAGGTAGATCCAATCAATCTAAAATATTACTCCTAAAATGGTAAGATCACCAGAAGTGATCACAACTTGTAGCCCTAACAGGAAAACCTTTTCTATCTGTTGTAGTGAAGAATTTGTCGCTGTCATCCCCACCATAGCTTTTACCTTCTAATAAGGGTTTTTGCATTACCAAAATACTTGTGTTATGTGATTGATATATTGTTGATTTCATGCTATTTACTTTTTCAAGTTAACTAAATGAATGATACATACAAAGGATTCAAGTTATATGTGAAGTTACTACTATTTTTTGTTTAAGGTTTGGAATGTTTTTATGGGTACCAATTCACCCCTCCCCTCTCAGTACCCTATCTCTCCATCCCAACAATTGGTATCAGAGCATAGATCTCTTATTGGACGGTTTAACCATTGAAGAGTAAAGATCTAACCATGGAGAGATATGAGTTGGACAAGACAATAGAGAATCAAAAGATTCAGATTTAGATTTTCATTGAGCAGTATAAGAAAGCTAAGGATGCATTGAAAAAGTTACTGGTTCATAGAAAGAACTTGGCTATTTTGGAAAATGAGACTAGTTGCCATAAAGAAGTAATTGATGAAATATTTGATAACATTGGATCTAGTTCTGGAATTATTTCTGATGGTTCTGATAGTGCAATTTTTGATTTGTTTGAAAATAATCTTCACTTAACTGAACAAGTGAAAGCCCTGTAGATTGGTCAAGAATCACAAATGGTGAGAATGATAGATGTAATGAACAATGCTAGACAAGTTGAGCAAGAAAGGAATCTAGTTGTTGAAGACCGAAGATAGATAACTAAACAACTTCAAGAAAAATAAATTGAGATACAAATACTCATCGAGCACCATTTAGAAATATCCAATCAATTGATGATTGTAAACCAGGATGTCAACCGACTAAATGGTGAATTGTCAAGAAAACTTGAAGATAATGGAACACTCAAGGAAGAGAATGATAAATAGAAATGAAATAAATATACATATGTAACACAATGAAATGATGAAAATAGCTGAAGATAGTTCCAAAAAGATTGATGATTTTCTAACTAGTCAAAGAAGATTTGGAAGTAAAGCTAGATTAGGCTACACAGGCAAAGGAGAATCATCCAAACAAGCTGAACAAGTGAACAACAATCAAAATCATAGACCTAAGATGATGTCATGCTATCATTGTGGTAAACTGGGACATACTTCAAATGTTTGTAGAAGAAAAGCACAAGGTAAACCTCAAGTCACTCCTAAGTTTAATGGTTACTGTTATTACTGTGGCAAATTTGGACATCAAGCTTATGAGTGTAGAGAAAAACTGAATAAGACTGCTAACAATCCTACCATGGAGAAAATTTGTTATACTTACAACAAACATGGACACACTACACAGGAGTGCAAAGTTAAGATGAAGCAAGTCTGGACACCAAAACACAAGAACAAACCCAAATATTATCAGCCAAAGAGACAAGGTAATGCTTATGTTTGGGATTACAACATGGGTTAACTGCAGAGCATGTGGTAACTATGGACACATTGTAGCTAATTGTATGAGGAAGAAATGGGCTGGACAATCACGTATCTAGACAAGAACTGGAAAGGAATGTGTACATTGTCATAAGGCTGGTCATCTAAGAAAGGACTACAGAGACTAAGAACCAGAAGAAGGTCATGTATTTGAGAGTGGAAACACTATTGTAGATATCACGAGGATCAAAAACACTATGTGGAGAAAGACATCAAATGAAAATTCTAAGTCAAGCAATGTTGTTGATGAAACCTCATCCATTGGATTGGGTGACATTAGTTTCTCCACTTAAGGTGAAATAGGTATGTATGGAACTGATATTTCAAAATGATCTTATTTTACATACAGTTCCTTATATTTCATGAGCACACACCAAATTTGCATGAATAAAGATGCATTATGGTTTATACATTATGAGCTAACAAAGTTACATAGTTGGTATATTTAAGACCAAGCAAAGAGTTACCTGTCGATGAAATTTATTCAAGGTTAACCGAGTATCAATATCAATCGAGTGAGAAATCATGTGTTAACCAAGCTATTGGAAGTTTGTGGTATTCATCGAGTTAACAATTGTCACCGAGAAGGAAGTAGGTCAAGCTTTAATGACAAAAATTTTCAAGCGGGAAAAGGAAAATGCTATAAATACACGGAGGACTTAATGCATTTTTCACCAAGCGATTTCAAAGAGTGATTATTTCATAGAGCAAGTTCGAGCTAAGAATTTTCAAGGTCATCCAAAGCAGTTGTAGATCAAATTGAGTACACCCTTCATATATTCTAAGTAAGTTGAAACCCCTACCGAGCATATTCAACACTTTTTGCCAAAAACCTAGCTTATTAAAATGGCATCTACTGCAAGCAATTCTAAGATTGTGGAAGAGGAAGTGAACCTCACTATTTTGGCTAACTATGATGAACCCAAATACAAGCTACACTCAGAAGTCACATCTAAAATAGATTCAGCAAGAGCTTTCTCAAGCATCCCACCTAGGGTTTTGCTAGTCAAGGATGTATGATCTTACATTCACTGTAAGATAGGTGAAATAGGATATTTTGAGATGTATGCATCATATCAAAAAATCTTCGGAGAAGATTGAAAAATTAAACAAGAGTACAAATAGGTTGAAAAGATTGGACTCACTCATGCACTAAATTTCCTAAAAAGTTTCAAAACTAAATGGATTAGGGTTGTACTTAGTCGCTATCATGAGGGAACATTTTGGCTAGATACTCTGGTTAAATTAACAAAGAGAATGATTCATAGGGTTATAGGTTACCCAACAACAGATAAGGCCAAAGCTTTCTGTAGTTCCTCACAAGTCAAAATTCAAAGGAATAGAGGCACAGTATGGGATGACCATGCATTGAAGATTGCTTCAATTGAGGATCCTAAAGTTAAATTTGCAGCTCATGTAATTGGTTACAAGTTCTATTAGTTGAGTAGACTGAACAGTGTTCTGTGTAGTGCTATGGACATGGCATTTAAACTGATAAAGAAAGGTCACCAGTTGGACCTTGTCGAGCTACTCCTGTGGTAGTTAGAAGAGAACATGAAAACAATCAGGTCGGCAAAGTCTAACACCTATAAGCTCAGATCACTACTGGTGTGTATATTTTTCTACATTCAGAATTTTTAATGAGAAATCTACTCAAATTACTAGTTTAATGAGAAATCTACTCAAATTACTAATCTCTTAATTACACCAATTACTACTCAAATTACTAATTTAATGAGAAATCTAGGAGATAATTTAAATAAAGAACTATAGATGACTATTTTGCATAGGTTAAGATTAAGATGAATCTTTGGAGCAGAATTCCTAGCTCACTAGTCGAAAAATATGAAATGGATATTTGTTTTCTGGTTGACACCGACCACACTTTAATCAAAGATGTTGAGCTGAGAACAAAATGGCTAGCCCCCATGGGATACGAAATGGATATTGATTTCTCTTTGAAATCAATCAAGGCTTTACTGGTAACACCAAAGGATAAGAATGCCAAAATGTTTGGAACCTATGAAGAGGAAAAGATAAGAATTAAAATAGGTCTTATCATTCGTAAAATGACTAAGAAGTCTAGGAAGATGATGAAGACACAAACTGAACAATTTGGAGATGAATTTGACTCATCTAACGAGTCACTAGTTCGGACTGCAACCAAAGGTTAGTTACTGTTGACTAAAAAAGCACATGGTAGTGAAGAAACTGAGTCTGACAATGTAAAAGATTCAATACTGGTTTCTCCTTCTCCAACTCCAAAGAAGAGGCAAGTGGCAATACAATCTAGAGCTCAAACAAGGTCATCCACTACAGCTTCACCACCTTTGAAAATGGGAGTTGTGAAGGTCAGTAAACCAAAAGTAGCTAAACTGACCAAGACATATGCAAAAAGAGGAACCAAGGTCGTAGCTAAGGCACCAAGAAAAAGGAGAAGATTAATTAGAGGAACAGAAGACCTTGAAGATGAAGAAGATGACACCAATCAGTTTAAGGTTGTCAGTAACAAAAATAGAACAATTGATGAAGTTGTTGTAGATATAATTGAAAATGGAGAACTCACAAATCCAGAACTTAGTTGGTTTGACAACATGTCTACCGAGGATCAAAATAAAATTGAGGTAGTCATCCAAATGATGATAAGATGCAAATGAGTTCCATTAGAATTTTCCAAACAACTGCCCAAGGCATTAGATGAGAGAATAAATCAGAAGTGGTCATATGCCTTGGACACCGAAAATAAAATGAGGGAACAAGCCCTAGTTTTGGCAGCTCCAAATGTATCTCTTGATGAAATTGATGAATATATGAATACTTACTTGAGGAGATTCAGAGTAAAAGGTCAGGCTTTGTAAGTATTAGATAAAAATCTGGCAGATATTGATGAGTCTAGCCAACTCATTTGGACATCAATTATTGTAGTAAAATAGCAAGCTGAGAATAATGCATTTCTAATTTTTTCTAAGAAGAGACAGAGGTCAAAAGGAAAAGGCATCCACATAGATGATGTTGATTTGCCAAAGAAGACATAAGAAATAGATGTATAACTTACTGAGCTGATTGATACAACACTTGTCAATGAAGTAATAAGTATTTCACATGATACACCAGATCTAGTAGAGATTTAAAACTTAGTAGAATAATGATGAAGATGTACTCATTGAGGACATCACTAATGGTGATCCTGATGATAGAAATGAAGATGAGGATGTGAACATTGCACCGGATAATAACCAAGATGAAGGTCCTATTATCGAGCCTGCAATCACATCGTTATCGAGAGAGCTTCCTATTCTTGTAGATGTAGTTGAAATTTTATCAAAGGACCAACCCCAAGGCTCACATCCTGAGCAACCAAATGATACGATAGGGGAAAAAGGAGTGGAGATACTAGCTGACACAAACAAGCTTGAAGAGAAAGAGGCAACAGAGATAGAAACTAAGGATCAAGATAATCCTAATGTAACCGAGGCCACTCCACCAGACACTACATCAGAGGCTCTGACTTAGTCAACCAACACAAAGGTCACCAAGGAGTAGTAGAAGGAAGATATAGTGTCACCCAAGTAGGTTACACAAAGTTCTGAGGTTAAGGCAATCAAACCATTCAAAACAAGCTCACCTTAAGAACCTGAGAAGAAGAAAAAGAAAAAGAAGCAAGGAAAAGGGTTGTTCACCTTAGAAGAAGTTATTGTTATACCAGAGTGTGACCCAAGGACCCTAATCCCTAAGGAATTGAGAAAATATGGGGATCTGTGTACAAGGAAGGTAACACAAGAAAAACTAAGACAAGAGTGCAAGAGCAAGGAAATTCTTGAAAATGTAAGAGATATCTTACAATAGGTCATACCTGAGGTACACATAAATGAAGATACTCTAATAATGGACCAAATTTCTACACTTGTAGAAGAAATAAATGCCCAAGATGTAGAAGCAGAAAAGAGAATAGAGGAATGGGCAGAATCTAAAATACAAAATAAACTTGCATAAAAGATCAACCAAGAAGTGGAAATCCAAAAGGTAAAGTTATCTGAGGTAATAACTAACATTTAGTCTATTACACAGTTGATTAGTCAAATTTTGATAAAGTTATGCATTGTGGCCACTTTCACTACCAAGATCAATGAAAAGATAAAACATCTTGATAAAGAAATCCAAGCCAGTGCACAGGGCACCTTAACCGAGCCTCAAGCATTTGCCAAGCACATATTGAAACTTCAATAACTTTGATGGTTAAGAGAAGACCTCAGAAAGCAAGAAGAAAGAATAAGTGACCAAGTCACAGAACTTCAAACTGAGTTTCTTTTATATTTAAAAATCTTTGAGAAGCATATTATCAAGGCACAAACATTTGTTGCAACACCAGAAATCTCTATGTTGGACAACATTTTTGACATGCATGCACAAGTCAATCTTGAGCACATTGCTCTCACCAACTTAAAAGAGGAATGGGAAAACCTCTTGGAGTCACTAAAGAAAACCCATAAGCACATTTTTGATAAGTTGTAAGTATACATTTTCTTATTTGGCATTAATATCAAAAGGGGGGAAAACATGTATATGCCAAATATGTAAACAAATGCTAAGTATACTACAAATTATCGGGAGCATGCACTGAGGGGGAGTAAATAAATTTTTTATGACAAGTATCTATGTATATAAGGTGGAGATAGAAAATATTTTGAGACATAAGGTCTATATACATTTAAGGTTTTGATACTAATGCCAAAGGGGGAGATTGTTATCTCTATTTGAGCATTAAAGATTGTCATTAGTAGCAAAGACATCAGTTGGTTACCTATGCTACTCTAGTCAATAAAAGCAAGCACTTAAAGATAGTCAGTCAAGTCTTTACACCGAGCACCAGAGCAGTTCTACCAAGCAGTAGTGTACACCAATACCGAGTGATAGTAAACACAAAGGAGACTGGACACCGAGCACTAGTGTAATTAAAAAGAAATATATATAGTGTTTAATGAGCATTAAAGAAAATGGAATAGTAATCAGTAATGGCACATTTATCTATGTAGACAGTTACAACAAAATCACAAAACATTTTACCAAGATCGAGGAACATTTATTATAGATATATTCATTAATTGCAATGATGATCTTTATGTAATTGTTAGATCTAGGTTATTTTTGTACACCGTAGATCTTAGAGTTTTCTCTAAGATATTGTAACCTAATTTTGTTAAGCAGCATAAGAAGTATGCTATATAAATGTAATTCATATCATTTTTGATATGTAATGGAGCAAAGAAGTTCTTGAAGCATTAGCCAACTTCAAGATATCAGTTATCAGACAGAGAAGAATATAATACAGAGATAAATAGATTAAGCAGAATTAGACAAGGCTACCGAGCAGTTCAGAGTTGAGATCTACACATGAAAAGGTGATATCTATTCAGTATTTCATAGATCTATATCAAACACGATAGAGTTGTCAATTTGTAGATACTTTCTATTATTTCCTAATCATTGTAATAGAGAAACCCAAAATCTCTTAACAGAGTAGACCTAATAGTCTTTTATGTAAATCTCTTTACCAAGTGCACACTCAAGAAGTGTTGTTAAAATCCCATAACTAGGTAGATCTAATCGATCTGAAATATTACTCCTAATACAGCAAGATCACCAGAGAGAGAGAGAGAGAGAGAGAGAGAGAGACCCAATTTGTAACTACGTAGAGATCAAGCAATTTACAAATCTAAGAACTTGATCTATATTAACTATGCTCAACTTTCTTCCTCATTTTGGTTATGTTGAATGTTATAAGACCTACAAACATAGAAGTACAAGATAAATGTGTTGTAACATAATGCTAAAATTTCTAAATGTTGAATTAAAAAGGTTTCTAATTTACTGTAATGAGCATCCATTAAAGAACCATGATAGCATATTGGGGTCTTTATTAACTCAATAGGAGAATAGGCACAAAATAGTGGATGTTGATGATTTTATTTTCAATCAATTTACTTTTTGTTTTTGATTCAGAGTGTAATCCTTTTAGGATCAAAAGAAAAGGATAATAGAGAAAAGAATTTCTTAGTCATAAATTTGCATTATGTTGGCCATGAAGACCACAAAAAAATTAAGTTCTCACATAGAAATAAATTACACAAATACTTTGCAAATGATAATTAACACATGTTTATTATGAGTGAGTGGAGAGAAATGAAATAGATAATGTATTGTTGGCTTATAATTTAAAGAGGTTGTCTTTTTCATTTCTATTTTATAGAGAAATAAAAATCTCAGAAGTCCAAGGGAGTTTCTAAGGTTCTTGTAGCTTAATGGAGATATAGTTGTTAAAATGACATCACTTCCTCCAAGTTCTATGGAGAACCATACATGACATGTGACTTAAATTTATTTATTATAATTTTTATTTAAATAGTTCTTTAATATTTATTTTTAATTATAATTAAATTTAATTTTTTTTCAATATGGAGGAGGAGGAGGCGAAGAAGATGTAAGAGTCTTTGGTTTTACATCTATTAGGATTGATTATTGATAGATGCACACACACACAAAGAAGTGGAAGTGTAAAGATTGGTAAAGTTAGTAAATTTGAATTTATATAGACTCAAAAAGGATGGAAATAGGGCATTCACGGTACTTCTATTCACCAGTGAATTGGATACCAGATTATGAAGAGATGGTATGCAATTAAAATTTAGTAAATTAGCCTTTCTAAATACAATTAATTTAATAACGATTGTTAATGCAATTAATAATATTAAAAGATTATGAATGATAGAATAGCATTTGAAGGTAAAAACCAAGTGGATCAGTTGATTTCTTACATTGACTAGTGAACGTTCTACTAAAATTATATCCTTGTATACATATATCGATGTCACCATTATTGGCGGTTGAAATTTACTACTTTGATAATTTTACAAATAAAATGAAGTATTATAACTTGCAAGGAAATCAATTAATAAAATTTTATACCGTTTGAATAATTTTAATAATACATTCAACCAAAAAATATAAAATTATGAAATTCTTCTCCACGACATGATTTTGCAAGAGCCCAATAAATATAGATTTTGACAAAATCCTAGACACTGTTGTGCATAATAATGGTTGCGGAAGATTTGTATGAGTGTGGAATGAGAAATTTTGTGCAGTGTGATAGAAGTCTTGACATCAAATGCTCAAAGAAAACTATGCACATATAGTGGATGATGTGTTTTAATGAACTAAATTTTATTTCAAAATTTCAAGTTGTCCATTTAATATAAGAAATGATAGTTAGAGCGATACGGAGATGGAGAAGGGGGAGATAGAGTAGGTTGTCTAAGAAACTGTGGTCCTTTAGAAGATAAATGTGTCGTAACAGAATCCTAAAATTTCTAAATGTGTTGAATTAAAAAGGCATCTAATTTACTCTAATGAGCATCCATTAAAGAACCATTGTAACATATTGGAGTCTCTATTGACTCAATAGGAGAATAGGCACAAAATACTATAATATAAATGTGTCGTAACAGAATCCTGAAAGAGATATAGTGACATAGAGTAAGATGGAGGAAGAGATGGAGAGATATAGTGATATTAGAGTAAGACAAAGTGGAAGGGAGCAAGAGGAAGGTAAAGAGGAGAGATGGAGGGGGTTGAAGAGACAGAATGATAAAGAAATATAAG
>BSBK01010180.1:0-12500 GCA_027943335.1 Chamaecyparis obtusa | reverse complement strand
CCTTGAACCCAACCACCTCAATCTGCATCTCTGTCAGTAATAGTTGCCTTCTACTAAGAGCATATGCAACCCTATTAGACTTTCCACTCCTATGTTTCAAAACAAATGTATAACTCTACAAAAACTCAACCCATTTCACATGCCTCTGATTCAACTTTCCTTAACTATTCAAATATTGCAAAGCTTGATGATCAGTATACAAAACAAACTCCTTAGGTAGCAGATAGTGCCTCCAGTTTTTCAATGTCTGAACTATAGCATAAAATTCTTGATCATAAACAGAATATTTTCTCTTGGCATCATTTAACTTCTCACTGAAATAAGCAACAAGTTTACCTTCTTGGCTCATAACAGCTCCTACTGCAGTACCACTAACATCACAATCTACTTGAAACACCTTATTAAAATCTGGAAGTGCTAAAATAGGTTGTTTTGTAACTTTTTGTTTCAACAATTGAAAACTCTTTTCAACCCCATTAGTCCACTTAAACTCTTTTCTATCCCCTCTCATTGTTTCAGTCAAGGGTCCACAAATACTGCTAAAATTTTTGATAAACTTTCTATAAAAGCTAGCCAAACCATGAAAAGATCTTACCACAGTAGCACTCCTTGGAGTAGGCCATTCAAGGATAGCTTTTACCTTCTTTAGGTCCATTTTTAGACCTTCTGCTGAAACTACAAATCCCAAATACACTAACTCTTTCTTCACAAAATTGCACTTCTTCAAATTAATCAACAATTTCTCATCTCTCAACTTCTCAAACACCATACAAATATGCATCATATATTCCTCCAATGTCTTGCTAAAAATTAAAATATCATCTAGGTAAACAATGACAAACTTACCCAGAAATTCTTTCAGAATCTTGTTCATGAGCCGCATGAAAGTGCTCGGTGCATTGGTTAGCTAAAAAGGCATGACTAACCACTCATACAGTCCTTCCTTTGTCTTGAAGGCAGTCTTCCATTCATCTCCTTCTCTGATCTGAATCTGGTGATATCCACTCTTTAGATCTATCTTTGAGAAATACACAGCTCCACTCAAACAATCCATAATATCATCTATTCATGGCAATGGAAACCTATACTTGATTGTGATCTTGTTTATTGCTCTGGAATCTGTACACATCCTCCACTCTCCATTCTTCTTTGGTGCTAATACCACTGGTATAGCACAGGGACTCAGACTCTCTTGAATCAACCCCTTTTGCAATAACTCATGTACTTGTCTGTTCAACTCTTCACTTTCTGCTGGTGTCATTCTGTGTGCTGCCTTGTTTGGCAAATTGGCCCCTAGAATCAAATCCATCTGATGACTGATCTTCCTTACCGGTGGTAAACCATCAGGTACATTATCAAATACAATATCCTGAAACTCATTCAAAAAATCTGTAACCTCTACAAGTACATCCTCTACTTCTTCTTTACCAACTTTTGGAATTAAAGCAAAACACACATGCTCATGTCTCATACCATCTAGGAATTTTCTTCCATCAACAAATGTTATTCTTGCATTACCACATACCTTTTTTTCGGTCTCCTTCAATGTATTTAGCTTATGTTGCACTCCATCCTTTGTCAGGGAATAGGTATTCGCACGACCATCATGTACAACACATCTGTCAAACTGCCATGGTCTACCCAACAACATATGACATGCATCCATAAAGATGATATCACATAGTACCTCATCTTGGTACCCCGCTGATCTTGAACTTTACCAGGCACTGTTCACTGACCATGACCTTGTGGTCATCCTGCACCCAGGCAATCTGATATGGATGTGGGTGTTTCTATCTCTTGAGCTTCAACTTTGTCACCATCTCTTTTGACACTAAATTATCAGTGCTTCCACTATCGATAATCACATCACAAAATTTACCCTCACACTTGCATCTAGCGTGAAACAGGCTCCTCCTTTGTTCAGGTTCATTCTCACCACTCAGCGAGACTCTTCTATTAATTAGCGTTTCTCCTCTTTTTGCATCTTTAGAATTTGATGATCTAGCATCTTCATCTACATGTGCAACTCTAGCCTGGCCTTCATTTCTCCTGTCTATTTTGCCTGGTGCTGAGGACATTCAAATGCCCTATGACCTTCTTCTCCACAGTGAAAACATGTTCCACGGAAGCCTCCTCTTCCAGATCCTTGTACTCTTCCTCTTCCTCTCTGATCTCTATTACTCTGATCCTGGAAATGATTGGAATTATTTCCTCTTTGATTCTGACTACTACTAGCCTCATCCTTCTTTTTCAGATCTTCATTTAGGCCACCATATGACTGTCCACCAGATCTTCCACCACGGCCTCTTCAATTTTGTCTGCTCTCAAATTTTTTGTTCAGCTTTTCCTCTACTTTTAGGGAAAACTGGTATGCCTCCTCAATACTGTTCATTCGAACTAGATTCAACTCCTCCTGAATGCTTGGCCTTAACCCATTAAAGTATCTGGCAACTTTCTCCTTATCAGCTTCTGCATGGACTATTCTGATGAGGAGTCGATAGAACTCCTCTGTATACTCCTGAATAGATCTTCCTGCTTGTTTCAAACTTTGCATTTTCTTTAGTAGGTCAAGCTCATAATCAACAGGAATGAACTATCACTTCAATTTATCCACCATCCGATCCCATCTTGTGATTTTATCTTTCCCTCTTCTATTTTGCTCCAATTGAATTTCTTGCCACCAGATCTTCGCATGACCTTTCAATCTGGCTTTCGCAAATTTGACCCTATCAGGATCCTCAACATCTTCGTACTCAAAATATTCCTCACATTCATTGATCTAGTCAATCAATTCCTCTGGGTTAAGATTTCTAGAAAATGTAGGAACCTCAATCTTAGGTCTTTTCCCAATCTTGGAAATCGCCCGAAAAAGTCTTTCTTCCTCCTGGTTCACAATTTCAGCTTCTCCTTCTTGATATTCTTCTTCGGCTTCATCCTCGCTTTCATCTCTGACATTAAGATTCATTCCTCTATGAATCTCTTCTTGCAATTCTCGCACTTGTCTCTGCAGCTCTCTAACCTCAGGTGTCACAGCACCAGCTCTTCTGCCATGTTCATTTCGTGGAGGCATTTTCGCGATGCATGCTGAAACCCTAACCACGGTCATGGTGCAAACTACCTCACAGTCGGTGATCTGTTTACACACTAAAGAACTCCTGCTCTGATACCACTTGATGAAGGGTGCTCCCCTTAATACCCCAAACACAACAGAAATAGAGAAACAACAACAATAATATGCAAAAACAGAAAATTGGCTTTTTATTATCTCCACAAATGTGGAATTACAAATTTTAGAATTACAATATGGAAAGCCACAAGGGCATTCCATTACAATATTCTGTAGGATAAAGCCTCAAATCAATACCCAGATCTACTACTCAGAACTACCCTAGACAACACTATGGCCCTTATTTATATAGGCAATTTCCACCGCCCGAGAAGGTTCTAGAAATTTAGCCCTTAGGGCCGACCAAACTTAGAATTATTTTATTTTACAATTTATTAGATCAAAGTCGGCTCAAAATGAGTTTTGAAACCCAAACAAAAATTTTGAAGAAAAATTATTTTTTGCCATTTCAGGTGACCCAACTTCCAAAGACCATAAGTCATCACCCGTTGACCCGATTGGCTATTATAACCCCATTTTGAAATGCCACGAAGCGCTCTACAAGTTTGATTAGCACAAAGCACTCATCACCCAAATTTTCAACCTCATCCGGGGCCTCTAAAGCCTTCAAAATTGAGTTTGAAGTTTCTATACCTTGCTGCCAATACCGAAAATCTTCAATATCTTCAAAACTAGACCTGATCTAGCCATGAAACTTTGCTAGCAGGCTGATATGACTGAGATGAACCTCTATATGTAAAATTAGAACATTTCGACATCGTAAGACCAACTTACTAAAAATAGCAAGTTTCCATAAATAGCAACTCTACACAAGATAGCCCTTATTGAATACAAAAATAGAAATATTTTTGGGTGATGCAAGATTGCTCTTACACCCAAGATGCTCCTGCATCATATATATATATATATATATATATATATATATATATATATATATATATATATATATATATATATATATATATGTATATATATATATATGTATATGTATATGTATATGTATATGTATATGTATATGTATATGTATATGTATATGTATATGTATATGTATATGTATTAGTATATGTATATGTATATGTATATGTATATGTATGTATATATATATATATATATGTATATATATATATATATGTATGTATATATATATGTATGTATATCTATATGTATATATGTATATCTTTATATATATATATATATATATATATATATATATATATATATATATATATATATGTATGTATGTATATATATGTGTGTGTGTATATATATATATATATAGGTATATCTATATGTATATATATATATATGTATATATATATATATCTGTATATGTATATATATATATATATATATATATATGTATGTATATATATATATATGTATGTATATATATATATATATGTATGTATATATATATATATATATATATATATATATATATATATATATATATATATATATATATATATATACACATATATACATACATATACATATACATATACATATATATATATGTGTGTGTGTGTGTGTGTGTGTGTATATATATATATATGTGTGTGTGTGTGTATATATATATGTATGTATGTATGTATGTATGTATGTATGTATGTATGGTCTTTATAAAATCAATGTAATTCAAGCCAAATAAAAAATTTGATTGATCATCTAATTTTTGTTATGTTAAAATTTAAAATATATCAGGACACTCATTTCAAATGTAAAACTTGAAGAAAAAATTGTTGTTTTAGAAAATATAGAAAGATTATAATTTTTGTAGTAATTAACATTTATTATTTTTCATTATGGAGATTCAAAGTTTCTATAAGTTATGATGTCTAAGACTACATGTGGAGAGGATGCACTAGCTAACCATTGTCCTTTGAGAGATCCATTTGGGTTTCAGACTACACATGTCCCTCAATGGGTTTTCTAGTGGGACACTGCATGGACATGGCTCTATAGCTTGGCTAGACTCATTTTTGGACAAACGAGCTTGATCTAAATCCATGTTTAATCCCTCCAACTCAACTTTTATTAGTACCATTAGATACCTTTGAGAAAACTATTGAAAGAATGACACCCTCTAAATTTTGAATTATTGTTCCAATCCTTGATGGTCATTAGTTTTCCTTCAAGTTACCATAATAATTTAAATTTAAAATTTTTATTTGTGGGATGGATCAATTTAGGTAGGACTTTGTTTTCTAACTTTGAAGAAGATTAAATGGATCCTCGTGAAGAGGGAGATTTCAAAAGAAGTCACCACTTTAATAGTTTTTCATCCAAGAATTAAAATCTTGAGAGGTAATGGAGTTTTTAAATTTACTACACTCATAGTGGTTTTAGATATGGAAAACTTAATAGAACTAATTTCCTTCTCAAGAGGAAAAATATTTTCTAAAAAATATATTTTCATTTCTATCTAGATGCTTTAGATAAGAATTTATGAGCTAATCTCCAAAATAATTGAGTGGATTGAGGATCTATATAACATTGGACCACCTTGGAATTGGGAGAACAAACTTTTATTTAAAGGGGAGTTTGAGTCTAACTAAAAAGGAAGCCATTTCTAGAAACATTCTGTAAAATTCACTATTAAGAAGAAAGTGACATGTTAATTCCATGAGGTAGGCACAAATTAAATATAGAAAAATTATAATGGTTCCCATTCTATCAAGCCTTGTACCTATTAAAATATAATCCTATAGAGATAAACACAAAGAACCCATTCCTTTAGGAGGGTGAAAATAGTTCTAGTCAATATGATAAAGCCAACTAATATCATTTAGAATTGAAATTAGGGAATTGTATCCTTCTTTGACCCTTTAGTTGCTAGATTTTATTTTGGTCTAGATGATTTCATCTTCCTTGGATGAAGATAAGATATACCATTTTTGGAGCTCCACCTTATATGTTTCATTTAGATCATTAGTATCAGGAATGATGCAGAGGAATGACACTCTACCACTTTACCAATCAATCTAACCTTCCAAAGGTATTTGGTTTTGGATCTTCTTAACAAATAGGATCTCCTAGACCCTTCCTAACAACTTCTCCTCCAAGGTATAGTTGGATTTAAGAAGCCTCCAAAGATGTGAGTACAACTAGTCCAACTAGTTACTCCAAACCTTAGCTTTTCTCCACTCCACCATCACATAGAATGTCAAACCTCTGACTAGGATCTTTCCACATATGTCTTTGAATAATCTTTATCCTTCTTCACCATTTTTAGGTCATTCTAAAACCTTTATCACACTTCAATCCACTCTACCACTCCAATTGGTCTCTAGAACACTAGGAAGCCTAATTGCCAATTCCTAGTAGGTCTATATTCACCAAAAATGACCTGGCACTCCCAAAATCCTCACTTGAACCCCCAAATTTTTTTTAAAATCTATGATTTATCCATCAACCCTTTTGAATCCAAAATCTTAACCCCTGGTGACACCTAAAACCCTAGTTTCTTGCAGGCCCTAGTTTCTAGCCTATAAATTAGGTCTCTATTCCAAATTGTGTAAAATCTCTTCAATCTTGTCTCCCACCTTGATTCTCCTCCAACCACCTCTGAATCCTTTTAGGAGACTCTTAGGAGTATTCAAAAATGTTAACAAGTGTTCTCCAACTAGTCTTGGGCATCCGTACTAGTTCCACTTCTTCCCTGTCTTGTCTCACCTGGTTTTACCAGTCGGCCATAGGGCTTCTATTTTGGTTCCTTAGAACCTCTGCAAAAACAACAAAAAGAATAGAATCTACATCTATGGACTCTAACCCTATGATCCTCATGCTTCAAAAAATCCCACCAGAGGGAACTTAGGTTAGAGTCATTCTTAACTAGTTGGCACTGGTTTTAGCCCTGGTGGACCAGTAGCCTTTCAAAACTCAAAAGCCCTGGTGGACCAGTAGCCTTTCAAAACTCAAAAGCCCTGGTGGACCAGTAGCCTTTCAAAACTCAAAACTTTGAAACTATCTAGCTTCAAACCAAAGTAGTTGTTGCAAGTGAACCAAAGTCTCTCATGGACTCAAGGTCCTTACAAACATGAAAAGTGACCTTGACACTTAAACCTAACCAACTCATCACACCAACAGCTAAACAACATCCTAATCACCCTTAGACATAGCTAAATTTGCAAAGTGGGGAGGTTCCCTACACCATACTCCCCGAGATAGAATAACTCAAGTCCCTTGAGTGATCAGGTCAACAAGTTGAATGCTATGATTCAAAATATCCTACTCTATCATCCAAATAGCCTAAGAATCAGCGAGGCCCTGTCACCTAACAAGGTACTTGTTGTAGATACCTTTCCTAGTTTTCTTTATCACCTCAGAATCTAGAATGCTTTCTAATTGTGAAGGTGTGGGAGTTGGTAAGTCCCTGACCCAATCTTCTTACTAAACATCTAAAAGTGTACTTTTCCCTGTATCCATTGGAGAGCCCTTATAAGGATAGAGATCACACACATTGAAAATAGGAGAGATTCCCAAACCAAGAGGAAGTTCTACTTCATAGGCATTCTTGCCATACTTATGAAAAATTTTCAGTGGTCCAATCTTCTTCATGAGAAGCTTAGTTAGTTGACCCTTAGTTAGTCTCTCCTTCTTAAGATAGGCCAATACCAAATCTCCAACTTTGAATTGTAGGTCTCACCTTGACTGATCAGCCTTTAGATTTATATTTGGCCACTTGATGTTGTAAGGTCTTCTGAACTTGATCATGCAACTCCTTCATCTACTTTTCAAAAGACTCACCTTGTGCACTCCTCTTGTCCTCCAATCTAAGATCTCTTAACTCCAAAACTCCTCTAGGATTGAGTCCATAAACTATTTGGAAGGGACTCTTCCCTGTACTCCTATTAATGGAGTCATTATAAGAAAACTCTGCCTGCCCTATAATGTGATCCCAAGATTGCCCATCTTTCTTAGTCAAGCACCTTAGCAAGTTGCCAAGTGACCTATTCACTAACTCAGTTTTCCCATCTGATTGAGGGTGATAAGATGATGTAAAAGACAAATTTGTGCCAATAATCTTCAATAGGGTCCTCCAAAAGTGACCCACAAACTTTGTATCCCTATCACTCATAATATTTAATGGCAACCCATGGATTCTTACTATGTCCCTAAAGAAAAACCCTACAATCTGAGATGCATCATTGGTTTGCTTGCATGCAATGAAGTGTGCCATCTTGCTAAACTGGTCAACCACCACAAAAACATTGTCATGACCCCTATATGTCTTTGGAAATCCCAAGAAAAAGTCCATGCTCAAACATTCCCAAGGTCTTTGAGGAATGGATAATGGTTAATACAATCCACTATTGTTGCTCTGCCCTTTTTCTCTCTGACAAATCGGACATTGATCCATAAACCTCCAAATTTCTGATTGCATTTTAGGAAAAAAATAGTTCCTATTAACTTGCTGTAAGGTTTTGTCTATGCCAAAGTGACCCCCTAGACTACCTTGATGTTTTTCCTTCACTATATTCTCCCTCATTGAGCATTGTGGAATACACATAAAGTGCCCTTTAAACAAGAGATCCTCCTACAGCATATACTCATCAAAATCCACTGTGAAACCCTGTTGAAACTTCACACATTCTTCATAGGCTCTACCAAAATCATTATCTTCTTTATATAGGTTCTTCAAATCATCCATCCCTACACTTTGTAGTTGGATCTTTTGGATTGTGAGTACTCTCCTACTAAGAGCATCTACTACCTTGTTACTGACTCCATTTTTGTGCTTAGTGACAAATGTATAAGCTTGCAATTCTTCCACCCACTTCATGTGCCTTTGGTTCAACTTATCATGTCCATTCAAAAAACTTAGTGCATGATTTTTAGTATAAAATACAAACTCTCTAGGTAACAAATAGTGTCTCCATTTTTTTAAAGCTTGGACCATAGCATAGAGTTCCAAATCATAAGTTGAATATTTTTGTTTGGCTTCATTTAACTTCTGAAAGAAGAAAGCCACAGGGTGTCCTTCTTGGCTTAGTACTACTCCAATAGCCAACTTTCTAGCATCACACTCCACCATGAAGAGTTGATTGAAGTTAAGGAACCTAAGAGTAGGCAGTTCTGCAATTCTTTTTTTCAAATTTTAAAACACCTAATCTACTGCAACAATCCATTCAAACTTAAACTTGATTCCACCTTTGATGGTGTTAAGTATAGGGGCACACAAATGACTAAAACCTCTTATAAATTTCCTATAATAGGAAGCCAAACCATGGAAACTCCTAACATCTCCAATAGAATTAGGTGTAGGCCATTCCAAAATGGACTTAACTTTATCATGATCCATTTTCATACACCCATTTGCAACTACAAACCCAAGGTACACTAATCCAGTGCTGAGAAACTCACACTTATCTTGATTAATCATTAGCTTCTCCTTGTGTAACCTCCTTAAGACTTTCTCCAAATGCTCCATGTGCTCCTCCTTTGTCCTGCTAAAAATCAAGATATCATCAAGATAAACTATAAAAAATTTACCTATGAAATCTACCAACACTTCATTCATGAGCCTCATGAATGTACTAGGTGCATTGGTGAGGCCAAATGGAATCACAAGCCATTCATACATCCCTTCATTTGTTTGAAGGCTTTCTTCCATTCATCACCAGGCCTAACTTTGATTTGATGATAGCCTAACTTCAAATCCACCTTGGAAAAATAGCAAGATCCTCCCAAATTGTCTAGTAAGTCCTCTATCCTTGGCATTGGAAACCTATATCTTATAGTGATCTTGTTTATGGCCCTTGAATCAGTGCACATCCTCCATGTACCCCCTTTCTTTGGTGCCAAAATAGTGGGTACATCACAAGGGCTTAAACTCTTCCTTATTAGCCCCTTATCCAGCAAATCTTGGATTTTCTTAGCTATCTCTGCATTTTGACTTGGTGTCATCTTGTATGCTGCCTTGTTTCATAGATTAGCTCCAGGAATAAGGTCAATCTGATGGCTCACATCTCTCATAGGAGGTAAGACACTTGGTAGTCCATTATCCACTATATCATGATACTTTTCTAATAAGGCTTGTACCTCTAGTGGTAAGGTGACTTCCTTCTTAGGTTCCTCCTTTGGTTTGATCACAATAGCATAACATTCCCCTTTCTCCTTTTTCATAGCTTTTAGGAACTTCTTCCCACTCAATAACATCACACTTTTTCACACATGCTTCTCTTCCTTAGGTTCTACTAAAGGATCCATTTGAAATTTCCTACCCAACTTGGTGATCATATAACTATTCTTTTCTCCATCACATGCATTGCCTTGACATTATATTGCCATGGGTGTCCAAGGAATAGATGGAATGCATCCATAGGAAATATGTCACATAGGACCTTGTCCTTATAGTCTCCTATCTCAAACTCAACAATAGTTTTCTCATCCACCACTATTTGCTAACCCTTATTCAACCATGAAACCTTATATGGTGTGGTGTGAGGGATTCTTCTCAACTTCAATTTCTCTACCATTTCAGTAGATACTATATTCTCAGTCGATCCAGAGTCCACAATGACTTTGTAAATCTTCCCATAACAGTTACAAGTAGTCTTAAATAAAATTTTCCTTTGGGGTGGCTCTATGGTGCTTGGTACTTTGAGCAATGTTCTTCTCAACACTAAGTTTCCTCCATCTACTACTGGTCCAGCTTTGGATATAGGTGAGGTGACACTTTGAGTATCATCCTTATGAACTAATTGATTTCTTCTTTTCCCCATGGAAGATGAGGAAGCTTTCTCTGGACATCTTCCCATTGTGTGACCCACTTGGTTACAATTGTAACACCTACCAGTGAAAACTAAGTTTGTCCTTCCTTGAGGTTGGAACCTACCTCTTGGTGGTCCTCTACCTCTATATCCTCCCCTTTGGAATGAGCCTCTATGCTAGTTTCCCCACTTCCATCCACAACTTGATTGTCTTCTTGTCTACTAGGACTTTTTCCTCTACCAAAGTTACCCCTGCCTCTTTGAAGACCTCTGCTACAGCTGCCACCTCTGCCTCTTTGATGGAAGTCATTCCTTCTTCTTGCTTTGCCTTTAGCCCTCAAATCCAATTGAAATCATTTGTCCATACTATCCAGAGCCAACATACTAATTCCATCTTGTATCCCTTGCCTTAGCCCATTGAGAAACCTTGCTACCTTCTCCATTTCATCTTCTTCTCTCCTAGCCCTGAGACTTAATTTATGAAATTCCTTAGTGTATTAGCTTATTTTCATCTCTTTTTGTCTCAAATTCTACAACTTCTGATACATTTGAATTTCATAATTAGTAGGCAAGAATTGAGCCCTCAATCTGGTTTTCACCCTCTCCCAAGAAACAGTATTCTTCTTTCCACAAGTAACCCTTTCATCTTGCATCATATTCCACCATACCAATGCTGATCCTTTGAATCTAGCCTTAGCATAGGTGACTCTCTTTTCTTCTGATACCTCCTTGTAATCAAATTGATTGTCCATGGCTTCAAGCCAATCTAGTAACTCTTCTCCATTTAAGCTACCACAATAATATGGTATATGTTCCAAGATTTCTTTGTTTAAAGACTTGAAGGCTTCAATAATACCTTCTTCTCCTTATCTATCTTTGGTTCCTTTCATTTGTTGGTTGACTCCTCTATTTGACTATCTTCATCCCCATCACTTTTATTTCCCCATTCTATGATTCTTTTCCTACTCTTTGTCTCTGCCACATTGGCTTTCTCCAAGAGGCCTTGGACCAACTCTACTATAGCATCCCTACTCATTTCCTTAGGAGGCATGCTATCCACCTCTTGACTCCCTTCACTATCTGACATACACAACTTCCAAAATGTATCACTCTGATACCACTCTAATGTAGAGGAATGACACTCTACCACTTTATCAATCAATATAATCTTCCAAAGGTATTTGGTTTTGGATCTTCTTAAAAATAGGATCTCCTAGACCCTTCCTACCAACTTCTCCTCCAAGGTATAGTTGGATTTAAGAAGCCTCCAAATATGTGAGTACAACTAGTCTAATTAGTTACTCTAAACCTTAGCTTTTATCCACTCAACCATCACATAGAATTTCAAACCTCTGACTAGGATCTTTACTCACATGTCTTTGAATAATATTTATCCTTCTTGACCATTCTTAGGTCATTCTACAACCTTTATCACACTTTAATCCACTCTACCACTCCAATTGGTCTCTAGAACACTAGGAGGCCTAATTGCCAATTCCTGGTAGGTCTATATACACCAAAAATGACCTGGAACTCCCAAAATCCTCACTTGATCCCCCAAAAAAATTTTAAAATCTATGATTTTTCGATTAACCCTTTCTGAATCCAAAATTTTAACCCCTAGTGACACCCAAAACCCTAGTTTCTTGTAGGCC